>JACXGK010001756.1:0-63939 GCA_016801125.1 Novumbra hubbsi
CTCCCCGACGGCTTCTGGTAGAGCGGAGCAGACCTCCCCGACGGCTTCTGGTAGAGCGGAGCAGACCTCCCCGACGGCTTCTGGTAGAGCGGAGCAGACCTCCCCGACGGCTTCTGGTAGAGCGGAGCAGACCTCCCCGACGGCTTCTGGTAGAGCGGAGCAGACCTCCCCGACGGCTTCTGGTAGAGCGGAGCAGACCGCTTATTCACGGGAGCCCCCCGACAACGATACCATGGCTTAATAAGGCGTGGAGGAATCCCCCGGGCGTTCATTGCTAAACCCCTCGCAGTAATTCAATTACACCAGACTGACCGTGGAGACCGTGGGGGTAATTACTGCCCAGGCAAAGCCAATGTGGGTAATTGAGAAAGTGAGAAAGATAAGAGGGTAACGGACCAAGGGGGGAGGAGCCTGGCGCCATTTCTTGCTCCCACCCCCACAACGCCAACCCACACAAGCTCGCCCATCCGAGCGCAGAGGACAACAAATCGTCAGGACCTCATCTGACAGCCTTGCCTCTTATTAAGTTTTAAAGTTGAAAATTCGGGCGTTTGTGCTTTTTCAAGGTGTCGCCTCATTTTTCCAGTGACGGTGGCTTGGCTTCGCGGTCCAACGCGAGGTGTAACAAAGCCACTCTATCCTTTGCTTCTTCCGCAGGAGACGAGAAAGGCCGCTGTTTCACCATCGATTACGTGATGCCCACAAACACGCAACTGACATCTGAGTCTACAGCCAGCGTGCTGAGTAAGTAACTTGTCCCACCCTGAACAGATTTGTCACATCTCTGTAATGAGTCCAAACACACTTTGAACATAAAACACAATTGCGTGCAGTAAAATGGCCACATCTTGCATTGAGAAATGCATTCAATGTAAGTGAAGTGGAACCTTTTTTTCCCCATCGAGACCTGTGACGTGTCTACCTCATTTTGTTGACATCACTGGCCATACATACAAGGTGTGGTAGAAGAGGAATGCTGGTTCAGGATCAAAATGTTTAACATAACATGGATAGGCGTATCTGATGCTAGATCAGCACATATAACGAGGAACAGGTAATGGCTGTACAGCGGGGAGAACAAGTATTTGATACACTGCCGATTTTGCAGGTTTTTCTGCTTACAGAGGTCTGTCATTTTTATCTTAGGCACACTTTAACTGTGAGAGACGGAATAAAAAAAAAAGAAAATCACATTGTATGATTTTTGAGTAATTCATTTGCATTTTATTGCATGACATAAGTATTTGATACATCATAAAAGCAGAACTTAATATTTGGTACAGAAACCTTTGTTTGCAATTACAGAGATCATACGTTTTCTGCAGTTCTTGGCCAGGTTTGCAGGAAACGTATGATCTCTGTAATTGTGATTTTCTGGATTTTTGTTTTAAACAGAAAATGTGATTTTCTGGATTTTTGTATTAGATTCCATCTCTCACAGTTGAAGTGTACCTATGATTAAAAATTGCAGACCTCTACATGCTTTGTAAGTAGAAAAACCTGCAAAACTGGCAGTGTATCAAATACTTGTTCTCCCCACTGTATAAGGAATAGCATGCCTTAATGTCAGTTTCCCAGGGGCAAAGGGTCAAATGAAAAGCCTGTGTTCCAATCTAACCCTGAAGAATGTTATCAATATACAGTGAGCTGATGTACTTGCTTCAGAATGATCGTACAATGGATTGTTCAGCCATTTTACGACCCTTCCGGATATTACATTATTTGTAATTGTTTTTAAAAATAGATTACAAAAATCTATCATAAATGATCAGGTTAATGAAGGGTCATTGCTATATAGACTCATTTAAAAAAGAAAAAACTCTCATCAGTAATAAAGCCCCTTCATTGAAAAATGGTTTGCAACCCCCTTCAAAGTAAAGCATGAATTCTGTAAAGCAGCATTTTCCACAGAGGACCATCCGTATAAAACAAACAGGAAGTGGGTATGAACAAAACAGACTGAACGGCAGAACATACAACAGTATGTTATTCATGTACTTAATGTACTAATACTAATGAACAGTGGACATTGATAAGCATGAGCAGACAAACGTTCACCAGTCGCCTGCTGCCGACTCGACTTGTCCTCAAGAACCCGGCTGTGTTCAGACTAATGCTAGCGGTTCGTACTGGAGAATGTTTGGAACGGACGGACTAGCAAACGGATCACCTAGATTTCTGAGCTACAGAACATTTTGATGAACCTTAACTGACACCCACGTACAGAATCCCCCCAGTTCGTCCCCGTACAGATGTGTGTTGATGCTATTCTCGCCCTGCCCGAGGCATGGCTCATTCCACTCTTAGAAGGGATGGGGGGGGCGGCGCTGGTTTTGTAGCGATGTTGTTTTAGATGGATGCCCCTCAGATAACCCAATCTGCTGAAGGTTCTTTGATAAATTAACCTTACTAACCACTAATCAGGCGCCTATGATACACGCTTCATTGTTTGTTTAACCCCGTATCATATGCAGCCTTGCCATCAGAATCAGTCAAAATGTTAGCCTAGATCAGTGTTTCTCAACCGTTTTTGGGCCAGCGCCCTCCTAGCCATTATCCAGGTCTCTTACCGCCCTCCATCAAATAGGATGTAGGCTAATTGCACTGAATATTAATGATTATGATTGTTATTGTTGTGATTGTTATTGTTGTTATTATTATTATTGTTGTTACTATTGTCATTATCAAACATCAAACAAGCACACATTAAATGACACAACAACAACAGATATATTAGTTTCCCAGAGAACAAAAAAGCCATGCAGTAAATTAGAAACAGCTTGTATTTTTACAATCAAATATTATCGAAACAACAATCAGAAAAACCAAACCATAATCATTCTTATAAATTGTTCCAATGGAAATCAAGCTGGCACTTCAGTGATGGTTTTGTTGCCTCATTTGAAAAGACGTGTTCACACAGTAAAAACACATTGGAAGTCGTGCATTGGTTTGAGAATGTACGAAGCCATAACTAATGTTTTCAATTGCATACTAACTGTATTTTTGTTTTGTTGATTGCTAACTTAAAAAAAAAAAACATTTTACAGTGTAACTTATTTGCCAATATGCAGGTCTTGACATTAAGATTGTTCTGGTATGTGTTCTTAGGACAAGTGAATGTATCTTTTACCTATCCGAGAGCTGCTGGTCAGTCAGAAGGCTTTTAGTCAATTTATGAAAGCTAGAAGGTTGTCAAAAAATAAGATTGTAAACAAATACATAAATTGTAGACTTCATCTAACGTTCCCCACATTTCATAATGGTTAGTTATTCTTCGATGGAAGCTCTACTCGCTATCCATCCGGTGTGTTGTAGCATGGACATTTCCCTGACGCTATGTTATCACACACATGGTCTGTTTCTGTGCCAAAGCATAGTTTCGTAGGGAGAGGCCATTCTTACATGGAATATAGTCAAGCAAAAATCCCTACAAACACAACCCCAGTAAAAACCTCCCCCTGGTGTGTAGACAGAATGAGATCGGAGAGGGGTAATTACGGATACTATTTCTGTTTTTAGTTTGAGACCTCAGGAGAGAAAGGTATATTGACTTAGGATGAATTTACACAAATGACTGAATGAGTTAATAAATAAACAATTCATTGTCTTTCGAGGGTAACATTTTATTTCTATCTCCGTCCCTTGTTGCAGAGATGATCCGTTCAGCCACTCCATTTCCGTTGGTCAGTCTTTTCTTCATGTTCATCGGTTTTGTTCTGAGTAACATCGGACACATCCGGCCCCATCGCACCATCCTGGCCTTCATCTCCGGAATCTTCTTCATCCTCTCAGGTAACGGAGCTAAATCCTTCAAATGTTTTTGAAAGCTGGGTGAAAGCTTTTACTAGTGACCAAATCTGTTTTTGGTTCAGGACAATGCATAAAACTTTGCTAATATCGTTTCATTTGAAGTCCCCCACACACATTCTTTGTTGAGTCATCTTTTATCTGAATTGCATATGCAGTAGCAACACTATGTAAAAGTATATTTCCCGATTTTCACCTAAAAAGGACTCAAAAGTAACGGCTATTCATGTGCACTTATTTTGTCAGGACATCCTAGTGTCATTAGAATCCATGCAACTAGGATTTCATGGTGACAGGCAATTGTGGTTGGATATCAATGATCATATGGAGTTGATGCGTCATTACAATTTGTATTTTTGATGGAGTTATGTGCCACATCATCTGTGAGCACAGACTGGCCTTTCGTTCCGATCTATAAAGGTCGGGATGGGCTTTCATTCTCAATTCCCCATCGCAGGTCTTTCATTGGTGGTGGGCCTGGTGCTTTACATCTCCAGCATTAACGATGAGATGCTGAACAGAACCAAGACCAACGAGGCCTACTTCAGCTACAAGTATGGATGGTCCTTCGCCTTCGCCGCCATCTCCTTCCTGCTTACCGAGGTAACTTCCTCCACACAATTCAGGAATGGCTTCAGTGGCCCGGGGGGAGATGCTGGGGGGGGGGGTTGGGGCGTATATTATCGCTAGCATTGCAGATTGGATTCTTGTGTAGTTGCATTTCATGTTTACCTGCTGCGCGTGTGCCCGTGTTCGTTTGTGCGTCGCCAGACGGCAGGAGTCATGTCCGTCTACCTGTTCATGAAGCGCTACACTGCCGAGGAGATGTGCCGTCCTCACCCAGGCCTTTACGGGCCCCGGCACAGCAACTGCTCCAACTACTCCGGTCAGTTCCTCCACCCGGACGCGTGGGCGCAGCGGGGCCGCAGCCCCTCCAGCATCTCAAGCGATGCCTCCCTACAGATGAACCACTCCACCTACCCGGCTCTCCTCAAGTGTCCCGAGTATGACCACATGTCCTCCTCCCCTTGCTGAGGCCTGCCTGAAGCCCTGGAGCCTGGGCAGCGGGTAGCACACACATCCCCAGGAAGGGGGAGTCTGGCTGGGTTGCTGGGTTAGAGTAGGTTGGTAGATTAGGGAGGTTGTTTCTTTGAAGAGGAGAGTTAAGGCGCCTGACGAGAGTGGCTGTTCTGCCTCTTTGTAAGTCCCCCTTGTGCGGTGTTCAGAATTTTGGAACATTTTCGACACGCCATCTAATCGCATCCACCCCTGAAACACACTACAATCACGTCTTTTATTCTCTCATTGAGTCCTCAATGCTGTCCAAAGCATCGCCTTCAGAGTGATCTAATCCCGGCTTGACCCTAATTCTCTGAGGTGTCTGCTCTCTGTCACGCCAAATACAAAGTTCGTTACTAGGAGGTGTAGCTTCAATTCAACAGCGCGTTATAGTGAAGCACTTGTATCTGTCCAGGCATTGCTGTTGAAGTTACGTTGTGGCAGCTTTTCTCCCTAAACATCTTTGTTGCTTTTTTTAACAAGTTAAACCCCACTAAAGCTTCCACGCCCGATTTGACCCCAAGACCCGGTCCAGTGTCACGGCAGCTCCCACCTCCCTTCCCAAATCCTCAGCAGATCTGCCTGGTGTGACTCATGTTTCCCGCTACCCTCTTTTCCTTCCAGTTCGAGTGATCGGCACCGCCAACAGCTGTCGTTCATGCCGAAACTTTCGATTGTCCCTAATGGTCAAGCCTCAGCCAGGAGGCGGTGGGACTGGTTGTCCATGGCGATGTATTATCGCTGGTTGCCCCTGGCGTTGTCTGGTATACAGCTCCGGGGGAAACCGCCTGGTATCCCCAATATGGATTCGCGCCACAGAGCGGTAGAGCATTTCAAGGATGTGTGTCACCCAGAGCGGCCGGCACCGCATTCCCTCTGCGCCCTCGCCACGCTGCCGGTCAAATGCCGGCGAAGTTTAACGAGGTCTTCCGTGTCACCGGTCCCTGCCGAGAATAGCATGGAGGGGAATCGTTGGATGAAGTGGCTGGGACCGACCTCACCCAACAACACGTCCTGGGGGCGTACATAAGGGTGCATCCTTTTTAACCCGTGACAGAAACGGCGGGTGCTGGTTGGCATAAGGTACATTGTCACTCCCAACGTAGCATGTTTAAGCAACTCTGCCCGTTCATCTGCATCGGCCCATCAAATGATAAACGTGCAGGAGGTGCCCTAAGTGGAGAGTAGACGGCCCATCCATTCCACTGACTGTAGGCCTTATCGCAAGTAGGTTTCCCTTAGGTTGGCTACCATGGGCTTCCTGGTTCAAAGGCCATTACGCCCCCTTGGGGCGGGATTGTCAATCCCCTCTGTAATAATTATTCCCAGGTGGCCGGACTATGGTACAACACTATGTTGGCCTCTAACCATCCAAGCCCAGAAAATCAGAGAGGATCCAGGCGTGATTATAGCACCGAGAAGGGGGGTATTTTGACTGCGTTGTTCTTGAGGGATGTGATTGTAGCGCGTGTTTAGGTGTGGACGCGATAAGCAAGCGTTCCCCTTATTGTTTCGTACCTGATACTCGAAATTGAGGAGGCTTTTCTCTACCCATAATCCTTCACAGGACTTCAACTTTGACTTGTAAGATATGATACTACAGGTGGGAAGATCAAAAGAGAAACTTTCTCCTCTCATCATTCGTATATCTCAAATAATTCTGTGAGGAACTCAGTATTAAATTAGTGATAAGCTCAGTATTTTGGTATTTTTTTATATTCCTCCATAACCATCTCACACTCAGCACTTTATTGTCATAGAGGCAGAGATAAAGTGTGTATATTCCTTCATGGAAACAGGACACTGCCACTACACTCACTGATTCCTATCTGAGTCTTGAGAATCAAAGTACGTCCTCAATGCAGTGAACAGAAGGGTGCCAGGAGGAGATTAAGCAGAAGGAGAAGGACAAGAAATTAAACATAACGTTTTGCCTCTGAACATTAGTGTGACGGTCATTGTGACCGTCAGATATGGAGGGCCAGTCTGAATGTATGAAATGCTGATGGGGAGAGGAGTGGATGTGATGTATGTCACCTAAACCTGTGCCAAGTAATAGCCGACACAAATAACTGAACAAGAGAACAGTGTTTTTTGGCAATGGGTCAAATGGCTGAACATTTCTAATTAAAAAATGTGTTTTCTATCAGACGCCATATTCCACTGTATCCATTGCATTGTTGCTGGGTGTCTGGGTTGCATTTCAGTGGTCAACCTCGGTGCCCATAGTGGTCTAGTCTCAAGTAGTGCTTTATGTACTGAATAGGATGGCATTATGGATTTATTCCCTGATGAATATCCTGGTTGGAAAAATAGCACCAGATTTTACTGTAATTGATGTAACTAAAAGTCTTAGAAAATACATATAATGTTCTTTGTAATATTTAGGCTACAGTCACTCTGCCATAGCACCTGAACAACGTTATAGCTTATAATCATGGATAATAATTATCTAGTCTATTATTATTGTCATTGTTCAATGTTGTTACTAATGTTCCTGTAACACTAGTAATTGCTGTTCATGAGTATTAAGGTTGGTTCTCTAGAAAATGTGTATGCCAAGTTGGCCCTTTTAATGATATTGTTAATTGTATTTTGGAGAAAATCAAATCAAAATGGTAAAACCGTCAAACAAATATGAAATGTCTCACGTTATCGAACACTATATATTTCACCATGAACATGTAAATAAACTGAAATTTTATACATTCTAGTCATTTAGAAGTGATAGGCCATCTGGATGTTTTGCTAATTTGTAGCCAATGTAAGCCATTTGCCTCATGCATCGCACATTCAGAATGTGAGCTTTTGCATTTATTGTTACAATACAACATTTTAGAAAACATTAGAGAGTCAGATAATGCATTAAAAGATGTTGAAATGTGTGTATTTTTACTAAGTAATTTTCATGATGTTTGATGTGCAATCTACTGTATATCTCTATTGAAAATAAAATGTAAAAAAAATGATTTATTTGATTTAGTATTCTACCTAAATGCAAAATTAATACATTTCTTTAACACGGTTGATACCATTTATTGTTCACTCACATTCTTTCATCACCGTACGGCAGAACATTGGTGATTTGTTTACAATGCTGCTCTCTAGTGGTTGATCTTTCCACTGCATGGCCATTGTTTCGAATACGGTAGTTAACTGTAATTAGTTCTTGTGTATCTATTATCAAGACTGCCAATGTTTGCCTCTGTTCCTTTCAAAGATACCAACACTAAATCCATGATTCTTTCAATTAGCCTGCTTGCTACCATTGTAACATAATTTTATCACAGTGAACACATTCTAATAAAGCATAGACTACATTATTTATGTCCAGAGTCAGTTTAGTATCTATTGAAACAGCTTGGCTGCACTGTATGTCTCATTAAGAGTGTTGATAGGTACTTCTCATTAAAAGTTTCAGACACACCCACTAATTACGGTATAGAAGTAAATCTTTAATTAAGGGAATTAACATGCACCGCTTGTCAAGAGGTTGGAGATGCATTGGAATAGTTGCCAGAAGTTTTTCAATCAAATCCTTAAGCCGACAAGTTGACCAAATACTTTGTGGTGCCCTTGTGCAAAGCGGTTAACCCAATTCAAGAAGTGTTGAGCAACCTACTGTTGCTTCTACAGAATCAAAGTTTTTGTTTGTATGAGACTCATGGTTTTCTTCCAAAAATACTGCATGCAACCATTCTGTGGTTGTTCAAAGTACAGGGAATAAGATGTGAATTTAAAGGTTGGACGTTTCCCACCTCTCCACATTTCAATCCGTGACATCAGTGTAAACATGCAGCCCATGAAACGCAGAGGCACTGTGCCTCTGTCCTAGAGTGACATCTAGTGTCAGACACAGAGACACCGGATATAACAGTCTTATATACCCATATACAGGGGTGGCTATAGCCTTTTGGGGGCCCCTAGTGGTTAGGGGCCCTAAGCGACCGCTTTTGCCTAGATCCGCAAATTGAACCCATATACACATGTTTCCAGCAATTGTCGTGATGTTGTTAACTTTCTGGTTGTGAACACATTCTTGGACACGTAGATGACAGAGTTAAAAGATGCTTTAGGTACAGATCTAGTAAGTCTGGAAGCTGCCTTAGGATGTACAGTGCATGGGTTGTGACTGAGGAAATATTGTCTTTTACAGCATCTGTGTGGGGATTACTTACAGCAGGAGGAAAGGAGATGCTTTCAAGAGGCTCCTAAAAATGTCACAGGCTAACAAAACCTACAGGCTTGCAAGTAAGTAGCTGTAGCTATGTGAATATGTGTGAGACTACTTTGGAAGTAGGTGAGGTTGATTCAGACGGAACGTGCCCAGCAACGAACCAATTCAGGAATCAGGAAAAAAGTGGAGGCGTCAGTTAACCATTCCCAAGTATATCGGGTGCTTGTCTGAAAACTATTCCTCAGAGGACGGTTTGATCTGGTTCCTCTGTGTTGTTTCCATTTATTTGTATTCCTTTTCTGCTCCATACGTTTCTTTCATTAGAGAGGGAGAGACGGCGAGAGAGACAAGAGCGCCCGAGGCCATAGTTTCGGAGCACTGCCCCGGTATCCAGCGCTACTGCGCGGCCAACACATCAGAGCACGGGAAATAACATCGCTCCCTTCGAATCTGCCTGGGCGAATCACGAGCCTGTGTATGCCGATGTGTATGCACCGGGAGACGTCGACCGGCCGAGCGATGCCTCTATAGGGCTTTGGTAGAGAGTCGAGATGCGATTACCCACGGACGGCATGGTCAGGAGTAAGGGTCGGAGAATGTTGACAACAAAGGTAGTTAGAAATAGCCTAGAGCTTGAAAACATGTCTTATATAATTGTCTTTTGCATATATCTTCCAGGTAAATGTAATTCCTGACAGCAATGCATCTCTGATCTAATTTTACGGCCTTTGTTCTGTGTATGTCTCTTCTTTGTTCTTGTAACCAAAAGTAAGCATTTGGTTTATGTATTATATTCCATGTAACAAGCTGGCAAGACATGACCCGGTCTGTATATACTTACTTCCAAAGCCCAAAAAGGCCTAAAATGCATGCACTAAAATGTTTGCCGCCTTTTGCCAAAAATTGGCAAATAAGATCTTGGCCAACCAGGTTTTTCTGGAACTGTTTAATATATCAGAATAAAACAGTACATCAATTTGTGCTTGATCTGGATGGTTACAGATGATTCAGGGTTGATAGACCATAGTTAAAAGGTCCCCTTTTCAGGTGATCTTTAATTTAATTTTTAAAGATTTAGTTATCAGTTTAATTACTATGACCCTACCATACACAGGAAGCGGCTCAGGTTCTGATGCAGTCGGTTGTCATCTCCCGTCTGGACTATTGCAACGCACTGTTGGCTGGACTCCCCGCTTGTACCATCATGCCCTAGCAACTGATCCAGAACACCACAGGCCGTCTGGTGTTCAACCTTTCTAAAAACCCATGTCACCCCTCTCCTCCACAAGCTCTATTGGCTTCTAGAAGAAGTTTGCATCTGCTATGGTGAGTTTGGTGCAGCCAAGGGAACTGCTCCTCCTGGCCTGCAGGCTGTACTTAAACCTTACAACCCTTCCCGTGCATCCAGATCGGTCACATCTGCCCAAGCAAAACTCTTCTCTTTCTTGGCACCTCCATGGTGAGTATACCTCCAGGTCCACTGTGTGGAGTACCTCGTTGTTGGCTCAACATCTAATTTCTTCCAATAGTGTGAACATGACCGTAGGTGATTGTAATGTTCTTGGTGACTACCGGCCCAAATCAAAGTTCAAGTATAGCTAAGATTATTGAATCCTTGATGAATGTGCAATTTTATGCTTGTCGTATGTGAACTGCATTTTTTGATTTGCATCAGGCTTAAGACCAGGACCAGGTATGTCACTGCAGCCAATCTGTTTTAAAAGACATGGTCATTGCTTTGGATGCAAAGATGAATTGTCCGGCCCTATTTGTAGACCTGCTTAAAGCTGCGCTAGGTAACATTAAATCATTGATTCCAATATGAGAAACAGCGCCCCCAATTCCTGTCTGGACTCCCGCTGAACTCCCCCTGCTGGAGTTGGATGCTAAGTGGTTTCTCATCCTTATTCACATGCGCGTGCAACAGAGAAGAGCAGAAAATGAGAGAAAATAAACTACTATAACCATATTTCAGAGATGAACAACTGGCAGTGTTTACTTAGTATAGAATTACCTTTTGTTGTTCTTAAGTTCTCGCAAAGTTGACAATATCGCAAATAAGTTGGTCCTCTGTAAGCTCTATGAATAAAAAAACTGTACTTAAAACAGTTCCACTCCCACCACCTCTATGGTCTTTTGTTGACTTAAAAAAATATATATATATTATTTGTATGCTCTTCTTTCCTGAAATGACCTCTGCCGATAACTAATTCATTGATTAGAGTGCACTTAGCACTAATGTGTGTTTGTTCAACTAACTCTTTTGAAAATACTAAATTGCTTAGGATAAATGTGTCTGCTAAATGACCCAAATGTAAATGTAATTCAGTTGAGACGTAGGAATCACCAAACTCTTACTCAAGGATGAATAGCAATGAAGAGACCTTTGGCCTTGACAGAATTAGGGACTTTATTTACTAGTTTTCATGCCTTTCTAGTGTTGAATGATCTGCTGAGCATCAAGCGGCTTGGTGTTCAGGTTTCTTAGGAAGGTCACATTGTCGATTAGAGACATTTGTGTTGACAAATGTGTTTATTATGTCTTAACGTGTGGGACTCTGGTCCAGACTGAGCCCTTTAAAAACAGGCCATTAGTAGACCCAGATGGGTAAACCCCACGCAAACCTATCTACAATCCTTAACCCCCCCCCCCCCCCAAAACACTTTCCTCAACCAGGAATGTTGAGGGAGGAGGTGATTGCTCAAAAACTGCCCTATTGATTCAAATAAGCATGACATAAAGTTAATTGTTATGTGGTGAAAAAAACTAAATCCTACAAACCTGATTTCTTGTAGATGTCAGCAGTCACAGGGTTAGGATATCAAACAGACTCCAATCAGGCCAGATAGCATTTAAGGATAGAATTGTGATGTTGTACAAGCTGGGTTTAGTTGTAATTTCTTGTAAAGACTTTGTGTTGCTTCCAAAGATCCTAAACGTTGCATATATTGGAATTTTCTTTGAAGCTAGAGTCGCACAATAACACATAAACACCCTTGTTTTTCTATCCTTGAGGGGGCCAGAAAACAAAAAAAAACATATTTTTCATCCCCTAGCCAGAATCTTAAACCTTTCCCTAACATAAGCTTAACCCCAACAACCTAACCTTCATGCCTACATTTACACTGTCTTTGAAGCCCAATCCTAAACGATCTCAAATTAGGCTGGGTGTTTTGTAAAAGAACTTTGTGACAACTGCTGATGTAAAAAAGGCTTTATAAATAAATTTGATTGATTGATTGATAAACCTAACCAGTAATGTCACAATTCTCACACCATGCCCAACTACGCCATTTAACCTTGATGGATTTTAAAATGTTATTATTTCTATTGGAGACCAGATTAACATGTCTTGAGAACCGATTTGGACAGTATTTTGTATCTATGAAGGGGGCCTCTGGCCCCAACATGTGAACACAGATCTGGATTACACACGTACAGAACATTAGCATGTACACATGCATTTGCGTGCAGAGTTTGGTTTCTTAGCAGCATACGACAGCCTCGGGGATGGTTTGTTTTTTGCTTATGTTGTTGCTTTTGTTACTTTCTTTCAGTCATTTTGTGCCTAATATGATCTCTATCTCCCTCCCCTTCTCCTTTGCTCCAAGCCTTGTCTAGACACTCCCTATCTCCTCTGAAACCCCATGCCCCCCCCCCCATCCAGATCCCTACTTGCCCTGCATTCCAAGTGGCACCCTATTTCCAATACCCTTAGTCAACTTCTTTGACCAGGGCCCATAGCACAATGTATGGTAGGATTTGGGATGCACTATCTGAGATTAGGCACTTGATTTGATTAAAGTTCCCTCAAAGTCAATTAAGTAAACAATTGGACAATGCAAATAAGCATTCATTTTATCCTGAGATAGGTTTCCACAAGAACGTTTCTCGAATTCTTTCAGATGCCCGCTTTGAAAAATGTTGTCCCTAATTCTCATGCGAACAATGTTCTTCAACGTGTTTCTTTGAGGTACATTTGTATGCGACACGTCTTAATAATATAAAGAAGCGTGTTGAGATAGTTTAGGTCAATAATATTTCAACAATGGCGCTATTAAACACATTTAATTCCCCTAGAGAAGGATGTACAGATCGTTCCTTCATTTCCCTTTTGTTCTTCAATTTGTTGTCATAAATCATGAAGATTACATCAGAAATGTTTTCTTCGCCTCACATTCTATATGGTGTATTTGGTCTGGTCTCTGGTCTATTTCTTCTATAGTATTGTTATCTATAATCAGCTGAGAGAGTTTGGAGGACATGCTTCTTATGGAAGCCAGGGGCATGCTATTTGCACAAGCATACCTGTTGTACCTCCACTGCACTCCTGCACTTTGGACGTGTAAAATTGCATATTTACTTATTTCCACGCAATTTGCACATTTATACATTGTCATCATTTCATTTTATTGACTTATCATTGTGTCATATTGCACATTAATGCACTGTCTTCATCCCATTACTGTTTACTACATACACTGTCTTCATCCCGTTACTGTTTACTACATACACTGTCTTCATCCCATTACTGTTTACTACATACGCTGTCTTCATCCCATTACTGTTTACTACATACTGCTGTCTTCATCCCATTACTGTTTACTACATACACTGTCTTCATCCCGTTACTGTTTACTACATACTCTGTCTTCATCCCATTACTGTTTACTACATACTCTGTCCTCATCCCATTACTGTTTACTACATACGCTGTCCTCATCCCATTACTGTTTACTACATACGCTGTCTTCATCCCATTACTGTTTACTACATACGCTGTCTTCATTCCATTACTGTTTACTACATACGCTGTCCTCATCCCATTACTGTTTACTACATACACTGTCTTCATTCCATTACTGTTTACTACATACACTGTCTTCATCCCATTACTGTTTAGTACATACACTGTCTTCATCCCATTACTGTTTACTACATACGCTGTCCTCATCCCATTACTGTTTACTACATACGCTGTCCTCATCCCATTACTGTTTACTACATACGCTGTCCTCATCCCATTACTGTTTACTACATACGCTGTCTTCATCCCATTACTGTTTACTACCTACACTGTCTTCATTCCATTACTGTTTACTACATACGCTGTCCTCATCCCATTACTGTTTACTACATACACTGTCTTCATTCCATTACTGTTTACTACATACGCTGTCCTCATCCCATTACTGTTTACTACATACACTGCACTGCATTCCATTTTTCCTGCTCTTTTTTGCACTTCTGGTTGGTTGTAAAACTGCATTTTGTACTTGTACTGTTTAATGACAGTACAGTTGAATCTAATATTATCTCAGGTCAAATGTTGTCAATTTAGATGAACATCCTAACTCACACTAACTTAGTCTTTAAAATATTGAAAAACACTGAATAATATATGTTTTCCATGACAATGTGTGTTCTGCCATTTCACACCCATTTATTCACATGATTAAACACCTAAAAGTGGACCATTTTGCACATGTGCGCAAACAGATACTCTCTGACTTCACAGGGGCGCAGAGGAAGTGAATCAAAGAGTGACTGGGAGTCAGGGGGCTTTTTGTCAAAGGGATAGGACGTAAACTCTCGTGAGCTAGCCAAGCCCAGCAGGCATTCTATGAGCGCGTGAAAGGGAAACGCGCTGCAGGGAACCACAGCTGAAGCCTTAAAGCGGCAGTTCACCCCCTTAAGGGATTGCAGTCAAGTTGGTCTGATTGAGTAACATCTTAAGTGCTTTAAAGTTTATATGGTTTCGCCACGATGTATTTGAACGGGAACTTGTTGCCATGTTTATACATTCATCGTTAGAACGTCGATTGGGTTTGATTGCAAACAAGTCGGTCGGTTTGGGGAATACTGCAACTTAGAAGGGTTGTGAAGTGGATATCGTCTGATATCGATTTCTCGCAACTGGTTGTAAAAGTGTCAGGGGTCCCCAGAAATCGTGTACAATGACATAAATGTACGTATTTGTGCCCCATGTTATCAAACCTTGGAATTTCATGGATAACTAATGTATGATAGTGATTCTACAAATAAATAACATATATAAATAAAAAAAAATAACATATTACACATCCAACCCAAAATGGGAATTTTAAATATTTTAGCAAACATCACAGAATTGACTTGATTGGGTCTTCATGATAAGCTTACGCTATGAATTTGTCTCGACGTACAAAAATACAAAATAAAAAAAGAACCGAAAGGATATGTTGGTCTTGCCTTCTGTAATTGTAGTTATGTTGTAGCTTTGTTGGTGCCCTGTGATTCTTGTCAATCATTGGTTAGCTAAATTAAAGGCGTGGTCTTGGTAGAAGACGTTTCCCTCTTTGGCAAATCAATTCATTTGACTTTGTGAAAGCAATTCGCACATCGAAAAATATAATTCTTGGAGAGAACGTGAAGAAAACCACAAGTGTATGAAATTCAACCAGTGAAAGACTCAACAAAGTCTGCCATGAAAACTTTGGGAAATGATTTACGATAAAAGGCTAAAAGTATTCGGAAGTTCAAAATGAATCAGAAGAATGAATTGTTTTGAGCTTCTTAATAGTGTTCAAGAGAATACAACAATGAATGTGGCGCACCAATTGGCGGTTTGGATAGTGCGCGCTCCTTTTTAGTGTGTTTGCAGCGGGTTGTGGATTATTATGAGGCGTCATGGCGTGGTGTGACCGTGGCTGTCAGATTCTGCTGACCATCGTGGGGGCTTTCGCAGCTTTCAGTCTGATGACAATAGCTATTGGGACCGACTTCTGGCTATATTCCCGAGCGTACATATGTAATGGCACTAATGTCACCACAGACGACTTGCAACCGAGGAAAACTAAAGGCGACCTGACGCACTCCGGGCTGTGGCGAATTTGTTGTATAGAAGGTACCTTGTTATAATTTTCTTTTGATTGTGGATTTTATTCATAAAAGGTAGTTCTGTAACAACAATCATTAAAGTGCGTAAAAAGTATGCTAGTGTATTAGGCTTATAGTTTGAGGCTACAGATGTTAGTTTGTGGTTCGTATTTTTAGTTCGTCTGCAAAAGACATTGAACATAACGCTTAACGAGTGTAAGCTATAACTAAATATCCCTGCATTAATCAAGGGAAAAGTTAGAAGGGAACTTTAAGCAAAAGGGATCCTTGCGGTGACGCGTAAAACCGTTACATTTGTGCGTAATGCAAGTGGGCTACATTGCCTAATCACCCCGTTCATATTGAATGGCTATTACTAAGGAGTGCAGAACAACGAGTTCAGACTTCACAGATGCACCTCTCCAAACGGTGGTTCTGTGTCCATCTAGTTGACTGTATGTGACGCTGTTGCTTGGCAACTGCATCTAAGAAATTGCTATGGAAACATGAATAAAGTTTATTAATACAGTTCTGCAAATGAGTTTATCTTTGATCCCAAACAAATATATTTTTCTCCAAATCGAGATAAAAACGAAAATGTGTTATGCCCTTTAGGACTTTGCTAAAGGAGTTGCAACGTAGAAATGTAAGATAGCAATGCATTACATGATTATCTTTATTATAATGTCTGCTGATTTTCCGTTTAAGATAGGTGATGGGTACTTTAGCTATTGATAAATCTCAATCAATCATAACTGATGTTGGGTCTTCTTTACCCCATTAAACCTGTAATCTTCGAAAACACTAGTCCAGATAACTAGTGCTAAAATAATCATATTAATAATGATATTACTGTCTGAGCCTGATTAAGACACCAACTACCTCGAAAATTACCCGAATTTGTCTGCCTGTATCGCGAAATGTTGCCTTACCATGTATAGTTACGCACGGACCAATTAGGGAGCGGCGTAATTCTAAACCAGTGAGTGGGTTCTCCTGAAAAAGAAACGGAAGTGCAATTTTGTGGTCATTCGGTTTGGGGAAGACGTACACGTACACGTACAAAATACGTATATGTACTATAACGTACTCACTTGGCCTTACAATAAGCTTGCCAACTGGAAAGATCTTTGTTTTGCCTCGTTTAAAACAAAGTGTACTTTTCAGCGGGAGAACACCGGAGAGGTTTGAAAGTACCCTACAGAGCGTACCGGTTCCCAGATCATATTATATCAAAATTGCGTCTCGTGTCTCTCAGCGTAGGGAAGACGACGACCAAAAGCGAGACAAAAGCCTAATGGAGACAGAGCGAGACAGGGAAGGGGAGAAAGAGACTGGGGCTCTCCTAGATCATCCTTTTTTCTTTTACGTGAATGGACTGTCCTCTTACTCTGTCTATCTTTGTTATTACGTTTATTTTATTTTGTACTGTATAAATATTATTGCTTGCCTTATAAAATGAGGATCACTTATTGATGATAATTTTGCCAAGGCTCTGAGATTACTTGATGTCTGTAAATTGTGATTTGTGGTTTGCAATAGACTATATTTATAGTATAAAATAAAATGGGGGGTTTAAAAGCTGTATATGTGTGTTTGTGTGTGGTGCAAGTCAGTCTATGTATAAATTCATTAGTTAGATGTCAAAGGCTTCCTCTTAGACGCCAGGATGAAATGTGATTCCTGGGTGCGAGGGGAAGGTTGCCATGGCAAAGCTATGCCAAGTAATAAAGGATGCGCTGTTGTCTTGCAGGCAAACTGAGACTGGGAGAAATCTCTCCCTTCTCTCTATATATCTCTTTCTATCGCTCAATTCTATTCCAAAGTATCTGAATTGGCACGAGAAAAACATATTGTACGTGTTACACATGAATTTTCCCAGAGAATTTGGGAAATGTTTTCACAAAATGAACCGTTTTTGGCTCGACACTACCCCGGGTGGATGCTGGACCGAGCTGCCTTGGGTCGGGCTTCTCCTAGTGATAGGTTGGGCGCCTTCAGCCTTAACTGTGTAAAATAGCTTAAAAACAAAAATTACATAACAAATAGTAAAAGGAATCCACTCCCACCTTTCACGGTTGGTTGCCTTTTTCTGGGCCTTCCAGGGATGTTGGGGTGTGCTGCTTTGGGTAGATAAAAGTTCAGTAGAAGTGCAAAAAAGGTACATGTATGGTTCCTGCTCTCTCTCTGTCCCCTTTTATCTCTCCATCAGTTTCACCCCTTATGAACTCTGTCAGGCTTAACAGGTTAAACATCTGATCTGATATTTGTGAATTGAGTCCAGTGTCGCTGGGGGTTTCCCATTTTTATCTGTTTTTGTACTGATTAACCGTGAATCAATTTGAATGACTAGACTCCATTCACGTGATGCGCTAGGTTGGAGTCAGCATCTGATTCCAGAAGAAGAATAACGGCATGCGGTATGTTCCGGAACACTTAATGGAAGAAGTGGTTCACCGGGCGACCATTCTAAGAACAGCGAGGGGTAGGGTTCTGGTCGGAAAGCTGCCAGCATGGCCACTGACTTTTGAATACGTTGATACACTTAAATACTCTTCCAGCCACATCCTGCAAACCCCGTGAAATGGGAGGAAACACATTTAAAAGTTCAAGAGTGCTTTCCGTTCAAAACCGAGGCAGCACCTCAACAAGCAGGGGGAAACATAAACACCGTGGCCACATGAAAATGAAGTGAAAACTTAAATAACACATCGTGACCTGATTAAGGAAATATATTAAAGATCAAAATCTTACTGTACATTGTGTAATTCTTTGAGAACAAAATCACTTAACGGTGGTCAATGGAAACCAAAATCACAGACCAATTGTGGGCTGGATAAAAAAAAGGAAATCCAAGTAAACAATTGAAATCACAGACTGTTCCAACTTTCATCACGGCACTCCGTAATGATACTCTGCGGTGGGTATGGCCCTCACATGCCTGTATGCACTCCAACAACGTCTGGGCATGTTCCTGATGAGATGGTGGATGGTCTTCTAGGGACTACACACTCTGGCTACATGTGGGCATTGTCCCAGGAACCCAGGGCCCACTGCACCAGTAAGATCTGACGATGAGTCTGAGGATTTCCTAAAAGCGGTGCTCGGTGCAACCCTCCAAGGAAATGCCCCCCCAGACCATCACATACCCTCGGCCAAACCTGTCGGCCAAACATTCAAACCTTGAATAAGCTCAGTGTGAACCTGCTCTTTCTTGTGAAGAGAACTGGGCGCCAGTGGCAGACCTGCCCATTCTGGTGTTCTCTGTCAACTGCCCTTTGAGCTGCACCCTGCTGGGCTGTGAGCGCAGGTCCCACAAAGGAGCCGATAATGGTCTTCTCGCACAACAGAGCAGGTAACGGTCCTGCTGCTGGGTTGATGCCGTTCTACAGCCCTGTCCAGCTCTCCTGGTGTAACGGCCCATCTCCTTGTATCTCTTCCACGCTCTTAAAGCTGTACCAGGAGATACAGCAAACCTACTTGCGACCGCATGTATGAATGTGCCTTCCTGGAGGAGCTGGACAACCTGTGCAACCTGAATGGGCTGCAGGTACCGCCTCATGCTACCAGTAGTGACAAGGACACCAGCAAAACCCAAAACTAGAGAACAATCAGTCGGGAAGGATAACGAGAGTGGCAACAACCTGCAAAAGCATTTTTTTGGGGGGTTGTTTTCTGCTGTGGCCTCTTCAGTGCACCTGTTCTCACTATGATCCACACCAAAACAGGTGACACTGATTCACAGTAGCTTAAACTTCCTAACGGGAAAGTTTGATATTCTTGAAGTTTGATGGACTTGGTGTTATACTGTGATGATTATGTGCTCCGTTAATTCTTTTGAGCCGTGCAGTTGGGTGTCTTTGTGGGGCTGCATGGGTTCCTCTAATGTATGTAGTGGAACCCCAACACAGACCCTTGTGGTTCTCCAACTGCTGGTTCATTACAGCATCTTCCTCCGTTCAATTCAACATTCCAGAATGTCAAAAACCAAAGAGTGCTGTAAAATGAAAAAAACAAGTGAAATTGTTGTATGCTAAGACTCAGACAAGTGTTGAGGGAGGAGTGCTCATTTTGAGTAGTACCTTCAACAAGACAACATATAAAAAAATCAGAAATGCTACTCATTAGTCTGCATCCTAAGTTATGGGAATTTTGTTTTGTGACTCCACCGGGTTTAATGCAACAGTAGTTCACACTCAGGAGACAGCTCTGTTCCAAAAATAATACAGTTTTTGTTCACCGGGTGCAAAACACGCCCACGCCAGCACACGGGCTAGATTAATCAAATGCCTTCCTCGCTATCGTCACTCATTAATGATTGATATCTGTTTTAGAGTGAATCGAAAAAAGTGAAATCCCTGTGAATTTCGCACTCTAGACTTGAGTTCCCAACCCCGGCATGGGGCAGTCATTTTAGTGGAAAGTGTGAAACGTTTCAATATTCATGACACGGATGTTTAATTCTCTTAGAAGTGGAGAGTACATTTTCTTAGCCAAGAATCCAACTCTTTGAATGGGATGTTCCTCGTGGCCCAAGAAAAATTGGATCAGGCAATGATGGTAAAGCCAACGTTTTCTCAGTAGTGGTGTTTTTTCTACCTAACTGAGTTATGTCTGACCACATGTGGAACAGAAATCATTGTTCTTCCATGTACTGAATACAGATCTACTGTAGGATGTTTCGATCGCGTTTTCGTCTCTGCTGATAGTTGCATTAACGATGCCCCACTGACAATGCCCCCGTTCATCGCTTGCAAAATGCTCTGTAGCAACAGCTCACAACATTCGACCAACATATCCTGTTCCCATTAGCCTGGTGTGTCTTTTATATTCATCAGGTAATGCATCTGCATGAATTAGATGCGGAGAAATGACTTGGTATGGTGAACCCTCTTGAATAACAGAATATTTTGTTTTATTTCATCTGCATGGAGTGGTTTGTGGTTGTCTATCTCTTATGCACATCTATTGCTGTAGCTTGGGTTTGAATCCTGCCCACTGATCTTTCAGTATTGGGTCTATTTTGCTGTCTCTTTTAAAATATAAACAAAAAATGCCCCAAAGAACACCTTTAAACTTTAAACTAAAGATATAATCAGTGCGATGACAAATTAATTAGCATTATAAAAGCCATTTTGTATCTGGTAATCATTTTGTACTTTACTTTCTAACATTGAAAATTAAGCAGTGAAAAATCTGTAATTCAGACCCACTGGATTTTTGGTGATTTATTGCCAGCTAAATCACCTCGGGGAGATCACTGGGGATATTCTTCTGAAAGGAAAACGTATCTGAAGTGAAGTTGTAGCTAATATCAATAATCTGATACCAATTCAGTCTGATCAGAATAGCTTGTAATGTAAAATGTCTAGCCCTGCACCAAACTAGCCTGCTTCAACCAACCTTTTACGTGCAAGTTCAACCTGATATGCGTTCAAGCATTCCTTTGGTCAGGAAGTTTTGCCTTTTTCACCAAAGCCACAACATAGGCTCCAAAACAAGTATGTAATTCACAGATATTGTTTATTTATAAACATATTAACAAACAAGTAGCATGTACATGTTGTCATATCTCTGTAGTATTTAAAAAACACAAAAGAACCTCAGAGTATTCACACACACACTTTACTCAGTAGTTTGTAGAGTTGCCTTTCAAAAAGCGATCATGGCTTCTTTCCTTCTGGGTTATGCCTGTAATGTCTTTGCACTCTGGATTTGGGGGTTTTCTCCCATTCCCTCAATCCTGAACACTAAGCTTCACTGTGCACAGACCATGTGCATAGGCCCCAAGCTGTTACAAAATTCAAGTATAGGAATCTCTACCACTGATCTCTATCAAAGAAGAGCTCATCCCATAAGGAAGAAGAGTGCATCTGAGGCATATTTGATTTATTTCATCCTTTTTATTTAAACTTCATTTATAAAGGGAATTCAAGGGGAGAAAAAGGTCTCTTTTACAGCTAAGCCCATGTATTAACAGTAATGTAAAATATGAGAAACAGAAAAGAAACACCCAAGAAGAAACGTTGAAAGAAAGCACACCCAATCAAAAAAGAAATCATAGGTTACAGCAAACAGATTTAGTATCAGACAGTTGGGAGGCTTTAAAGGGGGATGACAGTTAAAGGTGTTTGACCTTAGTCAGAGAAAACCCTTCGAAGTGTGTAAGTGTGTAAGTGTGTAAGTAAGTGTGTAAGTGTATAATAACAAACGCAGAGCTGCATGTTAGAATGAATCCAGAGGTTTCAATGCTGAAGCAGAAGCAGGCAGATATAGCAGGTCATCATAATCTAGTACTGATATATAAGTGGTTTGCACAACTTCCTTTTCATGCTAAGATTACAGCTAAGATTTGTTTAGAGAAAATAAAACAATTTCAACTTCTAAACCAGTTCCAAATTGTTTGCATCTAGCCAACCTTTCATGGTAAATCTAGAAATCATGTTTTATAATAGGACCATCAAGGGTCCTACTTCTTTTCAGACCATTCAACACTGTTCTGGGATCTAGTGAATGGAATATACTTTGTGACCCATACGTGAATTTTGAAGGAATAGCAAATTAGATGGTATGCTACCAAGTGCTTATAAAAAAGAGTGAGTGATGTGTCATTAGCAAAAAATAAAATCCACAGTTTCAGAACACATTACAAATAGCATTCATATACAGACCGAGCCAACCTGAAAGTTAACCCTGCTGAACTCCTTTCAACAATTTAATGGTACCTGGCATGCTGCCATACCAGTTTCAGTGACCGATTGCCCGACTACAATTTGCTTCCTTTCATAATTTCTTTCATAGAAAATAATAATTAAATGAGGCAATCGACTTCGAGCTGAGCTCAGTCGTGGGGCATCCTACGACATCACCCATACTTGCAAGAAAACACCACGCAAGAGAAAAACGTTTGAATCTTGCTTTGCACCAATCACATTACAGTTAAATTGTAATTGACATATATCATAAGTTGCTGTTCTGCTTTATTGGTTTGCTGGCTTTAAGGTGCCCAATTATAAATAGCCATAGATGGCAATGAGATTTTCGACAGTTTCTATAATTATTTTCTTATAAGCCAGGGATTTGGTTATTGCCCCACGCCTGTTAGAGCATGGAAGTTCAAGTTCAAACCTGATTAATTATAATTAGCTGGCCTGTTGCTAATGAAGTCATGATGAAGGGCGTTTTAGTCATGTCAAGTTAGCGTTTTCTAGTAGGACAAAAAATATATAAATGGGTTTTCTGTCTGTTGTATGAAGTAAAATCATCACCGGGTAGTGGTGTGTATAAGGCTATGAATATTGAATAATGGCTAATAAAGCTTGAAATATTGGCTTCCCCAGTGAATATTCCTACTAACCCAACACCACTGCTCTGTGATAACTGACTTCCTGTGGGTCATTTGTCTTCACAGGTATCAACAAAGGAAGCTGTCTTCGGATTAATCACTTTCCAGAAGATAACAACTATGACACGGACAGTTCCGAATACATTTTACGTAAGTTTTCAGCTTCCTCCACCACGCTGGGTTATACAGTAGCTTTCAAAAGTATTTCCCTTCAGGAATACACCACATTTTATAGTGTGGAAAAGCAATAAACAATTAGGAGTTTTTGCCACTGATTAACACAAAACTTTGGCAGCAATACAGCCATGAGTCTATTTGGATAAGTCTCTACCAGCTGAAAGATGAATATTCTCAGTCCAAACATACAGCATTTTACAACAGATATCAATCAGGATTTCTCAGTACTTTGCTGCATCCTTACTGTCCTCCATCTTTACAAGTTTTTACTTGCCGCAAAGAAGAATCCCCATAGCCTAATGCTGCCACCACCATGACACTACAGTTGGTGTTCTCAGAATGATATGCTCTATTTTGACCTCATCAGACCATAGACTATGTTCTTCCATTTTGTGTCAGTTTCCCACATGCATCTACATTTATTTGGAGTTGTTTACGTTATGTCATCTCAAGGGGTAAATACTAATGCAATCAATTATTTTCTGTTTTGTAGATTATATTTTTCACACTGACATAATGGACTTTGATTAATCTGTTGATTAGTGACAACATATCCTGACTAAATCCATTCTAATTCCTTGTTGAAACACTAAACAATCTAGAAAGATTCAAGGATTTTCATCATATATTATTGTGTGCCTTTGCCCTGAGAAGTTTCCTCTGAGTTACCGGTTACCA
This sequence comes from Novumbra hubbsi, assembly GCA_016801125.1. NCBI lineage: Eukaryota > Metazoa > Chordata > Actinopteri > Esociformes > Umbridae > Novumbra > Novumbra hubbsi. The sequence continues at coordinate 24,106 of JACXGK010001756.1, forward strand.
TAGATACTCAGTCGGAGCCAGTAGACAAAGTGTACTTTATCTGTTATATATCTCTTGGCCATTGCCCATGAAAGCATGATATCAGGATAGTAATTGGAAGCTATTGAAACACAGATAAGATTATCAAATTCCTGGATTGAGATTGATCATTTCGGCCATCAATCTTCCTTGCTGTGTATAAGTATTTGTGTCGCCCTTGATCAAATTAAGATCTCATTATATTGTACTATCCAAGGTATTGTCAGAGCTTCCAGCCTCTTCCCAATACTGAGCAACATCTTGTTGTTGCTTGGAGGACTGTGTGTGGGAGCTGGGAGAATCTACAGCAGCCGGAACAACATCCTGCTCACCTCGGGCATCCTGTTCGTGGCGGCAGGTTGGTGACATCACAACTGTTGAAAACCTTCCAATGGCAGCTCCTTGTACCTATTTAGTATGGCCTTTGAGGCTGACAATATCCAATAATGTATGTGTGCACTTACACCAAAAGCACGTATGTCAACTGCACATCCTCCTCAGGTTTAAGCAACATCATTGGCATCATCGTCTACATCTCCAGCAACGCTGGCGACCCGAGCGACAAGAAGGACGAGGACGATAAAGGGAGCTACGGCTACGGCTGGTCGTTCTACTTCGGGGCACTGTCTTTTATCGTGGCCGAGTCCGTGGGCGTGCTCGCCGTCAACATTTACATCGAGAAGAACAAGGACACTCGGTGCCGGGCGAGGCGGGAGTTTATCAAGACCGCCTCGACCACTTCCCCTTACTCCCGCATCCCTAGCTACCGCTACCGGCGACGTCGCTCTCGCTCCAGTTCCCGCTCCACGGATCCGTCTCGAGAGCCCTCACCCGTAGGGGTGAAGATCGCGGGTGGGAGCGGAGGTGGTGGAGGTGCAGCAAGCTTTGGGATGCCCCTAAGTGACATCTCCATGTACGCCCTAAGTAGAGAGACCTTGAAGAGTGGGATAGCTGGGTATTGTAGTCCAGAGCGTGACTCGAGCTTCTTGCAGGTTCACAACTGCTTCCAGAAAGATCTAAAGGAGGGTGTGAACAGGAGAACAACTCCTGTATAAGAGTTGGAAATGTGAAAAAGTAGATCAGAAGAGCTTTAGGAGAAATATACGGCGCCTAGAATCAGTGGGGAATATACAATTACACATCCCAGCATGGCTTCCATGTTGAACAGTCACGATGTATCCATAGAGAATGATAGAAGACTCTTTGTTGTGTCTGTCTCAGTGCTGTCCAGGATGTAGGAAGGCTTTCCTTGGCTACTCGGGTACTAGAGACTCTCTCTGGCCGACGTAAGAGAAGCATGTCTTGATATTTGAAAATCCCAATCCTGCTGGGAGTTGCTGCAATCTTTTTTACATTTTATAAAAACAATATCTTCTGCTACTTGTTCTTTGAGTTGGTTAACCAACTTAAAAGGGGCATACTGCCCCCTGGAGTGTGTTGCCTGAACAGGTATAAAGCCATGGTTTAAGCATTAAGTGCCACCTACAGATGTGGTTTGTATTGTCATAAATCATAATTCACGGGGCAATCGCAGATGAAGGCCTATTGGGAGCCACACCCACTTAACTGTGGAACATCCTTTATGTCGCAGCATTTGCTAAAGAAGGCTTTGAGTCTGCAACCTATTACTATATGTGGACTCTTTGAGCAAAAAAATGTCTGAATCTGTCAGAAGTGCACCAAAATAGGTTTGATGCGGAAGGCATATCAGACAGAAGGTCTACCAAGTTAGTTACTTTGTCCGTTTACAAAAACACTACAGAAACTTTGACCTTTAAAGGTTGGCACAGCGAAATGACATTGCCATGAGCGGCCCTGCAGATACCAAGCAAGACTTCAGTCTCACACCGTCACATACAGCATCTGTGCATTCGCACAGGCTTGCATCAAGCTGTCACAGCGTAACAACTGCAGGACCAAAACAGTGAAGAGGTTTAGCATTGCTCATTAATGCTTTTTGTTCATGGAAATTAACCCCACTTTGCTGTTTATCTTCTTTTTTGCATTTATGTCATATCGCTGAATCTACCTTTAAGTAGCAATGCTTTTGTGATGCACAATGGGAGTATAAAAAAATAACTGTTTTGTAATACCTCTTAACAATTGGTCTTCATATCCTGTTGTTTTTCATGTGATAAATTGTCTGATTGTTTTGAAGCTATAAAACTCCCAAAAAGTGTTGTATTATGCTTTTGCAGCTGGTGCTATACATTCAACACAATTATCCTGAGCATCATAGCAAACTAACTGTTACTTTCCCAATTGGAAAATGTATTTGCATTGGGAAGGAATTAGCAGGATATCGGAATTTCTCCAACCAGGATTTCTGGAAAACCTAAGTCTTGGTAAAGTAAACAAAATACTGCAAGCCTAATCCTGAACTTTTTCTCAAATGGTGATTTGATACTCTCCTCCGTGGTCTTTGTGATAAAGTGGACTTTACTGTAACCGTGTGCTACATTTGTGCTATGATCTGGACCTCTGCCTTGCGTAATATAAGTAAATCATTTAACAGAAACACTTTAGTAGAAAACAACTCTTTTTTCATGAGTAACATTCCAATAACTTTCAAATATGACATTGATTCCACCCAGATGTATTGTACTTCATTAGTAAAATTGCCTTCATTAAATAATTCATTAAATTTCACTTGTGTATTTTCCAATTTGCTCAGGGAAGCTGTACTTTATTTAGCAAGCTGATCTTCTGTTCCACCCTTATAACACTTCATGTCAAAGCATTCTTTAGTCATTAAATCTTGTCTAATGCCAGAACGACTGTTATTTTAGGATGTATTTTAATTCACTGTACATTGATCTTACTATGGCATTGTCAATGGGAAGCTCCAGGTAGAACATGCCCATATGTACAGATCTTGGATGGGTTGGCCGTCCCACCATTTGGGGAAGCACACTTAAGATTGGTCTGTGTCTTGGGGGAAAGTGTCTGTGCGTATAAACTCACTTGTCCCTGTCCAAAGTCAACTTTCCATGAACTGGTTCAACACAACTAATTCCCTTAAATTGGATCCTTTGAGCAGCACATGTTGTTCGTTCTTCTCACATTGAGCTAATGAGGCGGGCTTGAAAGCTCTGTAATGCTGCATCCTCCGGTGTCAGCAGGAGAGGCGTTAAGACCCTGAAGCATCCACAGGATATCAGCATCAAGTCATTTGGAGCACAAGGCCACTGCCTCAGGGGTTTTCAAACTGGGGTCCGCTGACCCTAAATTGCCGGCAGGGAACCACCATTAAGAGAGGAAAAGAAAAACCCTGTTGTTTTTAAATAAAACAAAAAATGTTTTGGTTGAAAGCATACATTTATTATTATTATTTCACATTTAATTTTATTTATACAGGGAGAACCAACTGAGACCACAGTCTCATTTACAGTAGTGCCCGTGCTACAATTAATATAAAACAAAATACTCATTTTTAAATACAAAACATTTACAACAAGCATAAAACATTCAACTAAAACAATTAAAATAACAGGTAAGTACAAATCCCTGGAAAATGGGCAATTGAGCTCTGTAGTAATTCCAGGATTGCAGGACATACAAGGTAAACAATGTTGAACCTATCTTAAACTGAGTCAAGGTACCATAAGAAGCAGACACTCTTGAGAGCGAGTGTGATATGCGTTAACTCTTTAGATTATTTTCGAGGATAGGTAATTAGGACGTTATGACAAGGAGTCCCAACCAAGACAAAGGTGTGTACGAAAGTCTGCATCAGTAATAAAACCCAAAGCCACATGAAAGTCAAGGGCTTTCGGAAAGTTTAGAGACCAATTTACTTTTTCAAAATGTTCTTACTGCCTCTTTCAAAAAGGTAACATCATTTTACTAATCAATCTCCACACAATACCCCATAATGACAAAGCAAGATACGTTTGTAAATACCTAAAAATAAGAAACACAAAGAATACAAAACACAGAAATATGCCTACACATTTGCATTCTGTAAATGCAGTATGTATGGGCTGAATGTATATTTGTAAACATTTGTATTCATCCGGCCATTCATGACAAAAAACCTGAATTAACCGGCTAATATCACTCATCTTTATAAAAAAATTGATGCTTTCAAAGGAAACTGAGAAATAACTTGAACTATTCTGTGGTACAACTTTGGTTTGCTGATTTTGTTGTTTAACTCTTCATGGATTGCTGTTAGAAGCATGTTTCTTCTTCAAAATATGGTTATTTTTAGCTGCCGTCAGTTGATTGTGAGTTGACACAACCATGCATGTTCGTGACAGCCCCATGAGCACATCCATCATTGGAGCTGGGATTGCGGGGTTCTTCGGCTTCCGTGACTAGTGGTTACTCCTGGCGACAGTACGAAAACCTTCACTACGCAGTATTGGCCTACTAAACATAATCCCTGTTCATTCGTCTTAAATCCCACCATCGCACCACCGCCGATTCATCCGCAGTAAAGGCGAGCTTGAATCCCAGTGTGTGCCACAGATTTTCCTCCCGGTGTAATTGTAATAGAAACAACCAGATATTGTGCTCCAAATGGCTAGGGACTGACTGGTTACTTTGTTGCTCTGCACTGTCAGTGTTGAACAGTGAGTAGAATTCTGTAGAAGTTTGAACAACTGGTCTGTTGTATCTTAGCCTTAACTTGACTTGTAGAAAAGATACTGATAACTATTATTGACATTATTTATTTGACTTATTAAGGTCACCTATTAACAGCTTCAATTTTTTTTACAATTACAATTTCGAATTGATTGACATATGAACGGGACTATTCTTTAACCTTTGTTGAGTATTTACATTAACCATGTCTTACCATAGAATGGTTTGGTGTTAATGTTTTTAAGAAATCACGCTGGTTCTGTTTTATCTGCTTGATGGGTTTCTTTTCTCTCAAACTGATGTCTGGCAAATAGCCAGTGTTACTCATACATAATGTTTTGCAGCTAAGATAATAGCATTATTTTGGCTAGTCTCTGAAAGCTCTATCGTGGCACATGAAAGTTACAACGTTAACTTCTTGTCCCTCAATTAACAAAACATTGTATACTTTTAAAATAAAAACAGAGTGTTGAGATTTTTTGATGTTATAATAAAGGCTTGTTTTTCAGGAGCACAAGCAACTCATTTCCTTACTAACTCATCTTCATGATTCTGGTATTAGGTGTGTCGATTATACAACAACATTGCTTTCAATCCTAATGTTTTTTGTGTTGCAGGAGGAATACTAATATACTAACATAGGTTTTCAACAAATAAAAAGTGGTAAAGGCGTTCCCTTAATTCATATGTTTGAATAGGTTACAACGTGGATTAAACACAGCAGCTGCCATGTTGTAATCAGTCAAATCCCAGTAATTGTAAAAAAAAAAGAAAAACAATGTATATGTATTTTACATAAAGTTGTATAGAAAATTAATAGCTGTTTTTGTTTGTTTTTCCCGGTAACGTTTTGTTGTGTCTTTTGTTTCCAAATAAAAAAGACAATAATATTGTCTTGTTATGAACCATTTCCGCACTTTTTAAGACCAGATCCATTTTTCGTTTTTAATGCTGTGTAACTCCAACTAAAAATTTTATACTGTATACTTTTGTACACAAATGTAATTGTTTAATCTTGGCAATTATTTCAAATGTGATCTTTTGTTTTGGGAGATCCCTTTTAAAAATCATTTTGGAGTAGAACCGGTTTGTTCCTACAGAGAACTCCTTAGGTTCTATGTAGAATTAATTAGAGTTCTCTCTGGAACCAAAAAAGCTTCGCCATTGGATATGGATTCCCATTTAGTAATTTTGCTGTTGTTCTTATCCAAAGCAACATACATAGTTTATGAATCGCATACATTTAGTACTTCTCTTTTTTTTTTAAAGTAGAGGGGGGAAAGATATGGGATAGATCAGCCAATCGGGAGTTTGTGTTGAATAGCTATTCATGATATTGGCTAGGGAATATATATATATATATATATATACACACATACATACCCATATATGTGTGTGTATATATATATATATATATGGCATTGGACTGATTGGAAATTAAGTCAATGCACCAGAAAGAACACCCCTAATCTTAAAATAAGTATCATTGGACAACAAAAAGTTCAGAACACCTGTTTAAGGCCCCACCCAAAATACAGAACCCTACACAGGATGACCATTGACTGCCCTGGGGCTTTGATATTTAGTTAATAGGAAAGAGAGCCCCCTACAGGACATCCAACACCACTTCTACCAGGACATCCAGGACCAGCCCTGCTTCCTGTAGTTTTATAGGAAAGCTAGCAGTGTAATGCAGGTGCTATGTTGTCAGCAGGAAATTGATGCCTGGTTACCATAACAGTGAGCCCTTCAAAAACACATTTAGAAGGCTCAATTGTAGGGATGAACTTAAAAAAAAGGAATCATTACAGTGGCTTATAAACAATACATATCTTATCATTATTACTGATAATGAAAACAAACATGAGTGTTACTTTTAAACATGTTCCCCTAATTAAGGCTTGGGAAAACTGATGAGAATTATGGTTCCTACCCGGGCTGTCACAATTAGATTAAGTGATGGAAAACAAATGAGCTAACCACTAATCAATGGGTCCTTCAGTTACACTAGGGGAGTCAATAGTAATATTTAAGAGGCTTCCATTTTAAGCCACAATCAATTCAGATCTGCCTGTATCTAATTGCAATCATTATGATTTCACTTGGAGCGTTTTAAATCCTTTCCAGGAGGCAATAAAATGTTTTACCCTCATATGTACAGTTACATAAGACTGAGACCACATTCACGTTTTTTAGCAAAAACCTGAGCGCTATTGTTACCTGCATTGTTCCGGTATACAACAGCGGATTACCGAGAAGGCTCAGTGAATTTACCCAGTGGTGGTTACATTTAACATGCCCTAGCCCTTAGCTCTAGCCATTAGCCCTAGCCCTAGCCATTTGCCCTAGCCCTTAGCTCTAGCCATTAGCCCTAGCCCTAGCCATTTGCCCTAGCCCTTAGCTCTAGCCATTAGCCCTAGCCCTTAGCCCTAGCCATTTGCCCTAGCCCTTAGCCCTAGCCGTAGCCCTAGCCGTAGCCCTAGCCATTTGCCCTAGCCATTAGCCCTAGCCATTAGCCCTAGCCATTAGCCCTAGCCCTTAGGCTAATATGAATCTGCCAGAAAGTGCGTCTCTGGAGGACATGTTTACTTCCAGACTCAAATGTAAAAAATGCAACATCCGATATCAGGTGTCATGTCCGCAGTCAGGGCGTTGATGTGTTAAAGGTTTGAACTTTCTGTCTAACACGAAAGGGGCATTTTCACAGTTTGGACAGAAGCTGGAAAACATACAAAATGAAAGAGAGCCATGACAACATGAAACTAACTGCCGCTACCGGTCTATTTATCCCAAGAGAGTAATAAAAACAGATTCACAAACAAAACATTGAAGCTTAAGTCAAAACAGACACGGCAGAAAATGACAGACATTTGTATGCATGTATTTCATTGCAGTAGAACTTATGCAGTGATGTGTTACTGCATATATACAATACAGTAGAAATAGATTGAGAGCGATAGAGAGATATCTGGCCAAATAGCATTTAGTATATTACATTTATAAACTGTTATTGCGTGACTTTTCAAGCCGCCCATTGGGATGAAATCCAATAAGTAAACACCCCACCATCTTGACTCAGTGGACTCATTTATAGCAGCAGACTCCCAGGTTCTGACCCCCCCCCCACCAGCACGGCAGTTGGTTTGGGCATCAACTTTCCTGATCCACCTCAACAGCTGTAGTCTGAGAAAAAGAACCCCCCCCCCCCCCCTCCAGTCATGCAGCTGAGGGGAAAAGGGGACAAGGAAACTAGGGCAAAGCTAAACTGACCCTCTTCTTCAAACCACAGCTCTAACAGACACAAAGAGAGAGCATGAGAGGGTGTTGGCTGAGGAAGAGGGAAACACACTGGAGGACAGTTTGCCTGTAAAGAACTGAAGCCTGCAAGTCTACACCAACAAGTCCGAACTCCCAAGAAGTCTGACTTCCCCGCAGGTCTGACTTCCACGCAGGTCTGACTTCCCCGCAGGTCTGACTTCCCTGCAGGTCTGACTTCCACGCAGGTCTGACTTCCACGCAGGTCTGCCGCCGTAAGTGAGGGCCTCCGGTGCTCCCCGTTCTGGGTTTATTCTCGTACTTCTTTGGACGTCCTCGCTCCCGCTCGCAGACTTCGCCATGAACAAACGTGCGAAGGTGAAGATCACGTCCTTCGTGCTTCTGGTGGGCATGGCCTCCATGTTCACGGCGGTGGTGACGGACCACTGGGCGGTGCTGAGTCCGCGGGTGGAGCAGGCGAACGTGACGTGCGAGGCGGCCCACTTCGGCCTCTGGAGGCTGTGTAAGAAGGCCATCTACATCAGCGAGACGGACTACAACGGAAAGGACTGCGGTCCGATCAGCCTACCAGGAGGTAAGGCAGACCTGGAGCTGGCAGTTGCTTCTGGACTGGGGCTATTTAACGTCCCTGAGTCCATCTAGAGCACCCATCTCCTTCTGTTACGTCCCTCGCTATACCCGGCACCTCCAGGGGATTGCAGAAGCAGTCGCCCCTTCGTAATTTATTGCGTTGCAGTTTGGAATTCAGAGATTGGAATGGTTTGAACAGAATACTTGATAGTTATCATAATGTTTACATACACTGCCTGTCTAAACAATAAAACAGTAGTAGAAGTGGATTAGGTGAGTACTCAGCTCCTTTGGTCCAATCATATTAGGCAAAACCTTTAACAGCAATTTTACCTGTGAGTCTCGGGCACTTTACACCTGGAACGTGTGCTATTTACTTCTTTTTGATGTTCTTCCTGCTCTGTCAAGGTATTGGGAATCATAAGCCGGGCAGCAGGTTTTTAAGTCTTAACATAAATTATAAAGCACAACAAAAATATATTTTTTATTAAAACTAGCCCACTTAAACAGTCACCATTTTAATGGAAAGCAACAGTTTAAAAATACGCTTCAGTTGTTGGTTACCGTCCTGCCGACAGCTGAATTTCTCTCCTGGTATCTGATGTACAGGAGACTAAAGCAAGTTTCTTTCTCTAAGATGTTGTCTCATTTGAGCTGCATCACATTCACCTGTGCTTATGTCAAGCACATCCACAACGTGATGTAGCCACTACCATGCTGGAAAACAAGGAAGTAGTTAATTGATGTGTTGTGTTGGGTGGTTCCAACCTCAAGACTTTACATTTAGCCTACAGGTCCATTCCTTTTACATGTTGTTTTGCCATATTACCACAGCTTTTTAATTCTATATGTTCACATACATTTTTTTTACTGTAATTTTTGTCAGTTTCATCCAGTCTAAATAAGGTTGATCCATTCTTCGTTTTCAAGCATTTAAACAACTCTCTCAGGGCACAGTGTCGAGTTGGTAGAGCAGGGTGGACGATCTACCAGTGTGTAAAATGATGTACCACACACTCTGTGGGTCTAGATAAGAGCATCTTATCCTCCTGCAGCTCAGAAAAATGTTAAAACTGTAGTGATGGGTCTGGATGGGTAAAGACATCATCCTTGTCATGATTACTCACTTGGCGACTTGAATCTGGGTTTAATATTTATTACTTGTGTTCTTCTAGTGGTCAACGTGTATTACTGCAGTAGAGGTTAAAATCCTTCCCACAATCCTTCTTTTCACACTGTATCAATCATGCGTAAATGACTAAAAGGTGCCAAGTGAGCGATTTTTTATTCATTATTAGCAAACAGCAAAAATGACCAGTAGACATTTGTATTAAATGTTTTAATGTTTCCAATAATATTATTCTACAACATGAATCAGAGTGACTGACATTCCTCATGCAAAGGAGCAGACAAGCCTTGTTTTTGTTTTGAGGCATGATTCTACAACATGTAACACTTGACTGATGGACACATGGTTGATGTAGGTTGGGCAGAGGAACGTTATTTAAAAACGCAATTCCAGATCATTTCAGTAAACCCAATCCCTAATCCTGCTACCTGGTGGCTCACATCACAATGCCTCTAATAATCACCTCACTAAACATGACAAAATGCAGCCACAATCAGAATGTGGACCAGATCAGTATAAAGTAACCAGGTAAAAAAACGGCACTTAAATGTTCATGTAGTGTTTGAAATTCCAGCATTCATATTTGACCATTATCGTTTGATTTCCGATCCTAATCTAGCTAGGAACTTAATATCTGAAAACGAAAGTCCACTGTAAATACACCAATTCAGACAATACATTCAGACTAATCTCAGTTACACTTAATGAGAATATGTGATCATGAGAATCTGTCCACAGTTTCTGGAAAATCCAAGAGTAAGTAAAATATGACGGGCTCTTTAGCTCTTACCAACTCAGACCTGTCCTTGCCCCTACACGTCAGCTCTATCAGTGGTCGCACCCAGGCCTCAAAATAAACTCAAATTGACTGCAATTGTCCTTCTGTTGAATCAAAACAGGACTTAGCTTGACAACTGAACGCTCTGATGCAGCCACGCTAACACGCAATGACTCACTAGATGTTAAGTCAATACAACATTGACGTAAGAAGTGAATACATTGACAATAAGGTGACTTGGATCCTTGGAGTGTAAAAAAACAACAAAACACAATGCAGCGTTAGGACCGGTCAGCCACAAACCAGTAACATCTAACCTTGCGTTTTCCATTCTCAAGGTCTTCAGAAGACCCCCATTCCCCTGAGCACAAACACCCATTGGACAATCACGGCTGGATTCACTGAAGCTAACTAAGTGTGGAGAGGTCATTTCCTTTCATGTCAATCAAAATTGGTCTCCCTTCATGTAACAAATGCACCCACCCCGGTACTTAATTTAGCTGTCGACTCATGGGACTTCCTGACGTTGAATGGTGGCAGGTGGTTTCAAGAACAGGTGCGTGGGACTGGGTTTTGCTAATTCTGTAAACACCCTTGGAATGTGCCAAATGCACAAATAAAGGCTCGCACCATCAAGCTACTGTATGATGTTAAGCTTGAAAATAGGGAATTGAATTTATGGAAATCTGTAGGACAGGCTACTTGAAGATACGTTAAGGTCCCTTCGAGGTGTTGAAAGAATAGGTATAATTTAAAACCATAGCCAAGTACTGAGCCCAAACAACAGAACTTCTGGCACTGTCCAAATACTCATGGGCTGCAATGTAAATTTGGAAACACTGAGAAGTTAAAAGATTTTAAGTCAAGGAATTATGTATTAAGTATTCTTTTTATGATATTACATTGTCAAAAATACAGACCAATACAGACAATGTCGTTTTTAAAATAAAATGTACAAATGTATATTTTACATTTTGAATATGATATTACTAAGTCCCCTGTTGCGTGTGCATACAGAAGTAATTTAAAAAATACAGTAGTCTAAGTAGAGTCATGGCTAGCAGCCAACCTGAATAGAGACAGACTCCAGGTTTTCTATTGGCATAGATTTAGACAGGAGTGGAAATACTTATTATAGCATCTTAATGAAAGAACATCAACATCTAGGATGTTTAATCTCTGGGATACTTTATAAACAATAATTTATCTGTTCAATACAATCATGTAATCTCTTCAATACTTGTTTACCTGAATATACATGTATCCTAAATAGGGCACCTTGGAATTGCATTTTATTTCAGTATTTCATATCTTATATCAGTGGTGTTCAAATGATCCGACTCGGCCAATATAAAACACTTATATTGGCCGAGTCGGATCGCAAAGATAGCGGGCGGGTTTTCTGTTGCATGCAACGCTATGCAGACGGCCAGTGAAGGATAAATATAGGCTGTGTAAATACCCAGCTGTCTGGTGTAAGAGCTGTGTCAGATTCAAGAGTGAGCACACATATTCAGAGCCCTTCAGAGTGACAGGGCCACCTGTATGAGGCCTTTTAACACCAGCCACCCCTAACCCTGCCCTGAAACTGCTCGAAAGCCCACTCCTTCAAATCATTTGTCCTCCCCTGGGGGTGTGCTACTAGGGTGGCAGCGTAGTGAAGAATGAGGAATGTCACCAATCGGAATGCCAACCACATGCCAGCAATGTAACCGGCAACGATACCTGTTATAGTTGCTAGTGTTGTGTTTATGTCTTGGGGAGGCTTTAGTGGTCTTGTCTATGCTGATCTCAGTGGGTAGGTAGTTGGAAGGTACAATATAGGTAGTGCAATGGTTTTCTTTTCTTATTTTGAATTCAAATGCTCATTTTGGTATTTATATTTGATCTGTGATTTATTTTCACCCTTGCCCATAATACTATACACAACATATTTCAGTCTTCAGGGATTCCATGCCCAAAAAAGAGTGTAGGAAAACCGCAACAAACTGATTTAGTTGCCGGTTACATTGAAGGAATACAAAATACAACCCTGTTTCCAAAAACATTGTGTAACACACTGTGTAAAATGTAAAGAAAAACAGAATGTGCAAATCATTTAAACCCTATATTCAAGAAGAAATAGCATAAAAACAACATATGAAATGTTGAAACTGAGGAATGTTGATTATTTCTTGAAAAATGTATGCCCACTTTGAATTTGATGCGAGCCACACGTTTCAAAAAAGCTGGGACAGGGGCAACCAAAGACTGTAAAGCTGTGTAACGTTAAAAAAACATTTACAAATTTAAGTTGCCAACGCTTAAGCTCATTAAATATGGGCTAAGGCGAAGCAGAGAAGTGTCCTGTGGGCTTACAAATCAAAAATATTTGTAGTGAAAGGTCCATCTGGCTTGTTATCAGTGCACATTTCAAAAGACAGCATCTGTGATGGTATGGGGGTGCATTACTGCACATGGCATAAGTGACATCTGTGAAGGCATCTTTAATGCTAAACAATATATACAGGTTATATTACAGCAGCATGGCTCGGTTGTAAAAGTCCTGGTGCTAAATTGACCTGAGACCCGTTGAAAACATTTGGCGATTATGAAACACAAAATATGACATGGGAGACCCCCAACTGTTGAGCAGCTGAAATCCTATCTAATGGAAGTACAGGAAAACATTTAACTTTCAAAACTACAGCAATTGGTCCCTTCAGTTCCCAAATGCTTACGTTTAAATGTATTATAGGGATGAATTTATTTGCAATCATTGCATTCTATTTTTATTAAATTTTTTTAGTTTACGCAGCATCCCAAATATTTTAGTAACAGAGTTGTACCAGTATTGTAACAAATCTTCTTTTCAATTAAAATGTATCATTTAATGACTGGATTTTAATAACACATACTGTATTTGAATAAAAAGTTCCATCAATTATTTTACATACTGTCTCCTTAAGATGTCAACACAGATAAAGTGATTCTATTCTTTCTGAAATCTTCTCTCTGGAGTAGGATTCAAATGAACAAATAATCTGTTTACTGTCAGACAGAGCACTGTTTGGCCTAGTGCCAAATGAAAAACAAAGGAAGCCAAAACATCTCAGTAGTGGACTGGGGTTTAACTAATGATTTCCAAACACATTAGCAAGTTCCAGAGAGGCCTGAGCCTTTTCAATTATCGAGATATATTAGAGATCAAAAAGAGCACATACTATACAATGTGTCTAGTAGTATTAGTAGTAGTATTTGTAGTAACAGTAAAGGTAGCTGTGGTAGTAGTAGTTATAGTAACAGTAGTAGTCAAAGCAGTAACAGTTATAATAACAGTAATATTAGTAGTACTAACAGTAGTAGTAACAGTAATGGAAACAGTAAAAGTAGTTGTGGTAGTAGGAGTTATAGTAACTGTAGTAGATGTTGAATTAACTGCAAAAGTAACATTTTTAGAACTAGTTAAAAAAGCAACAGTAGCATAAGTCAAAAGAACAGTATGTCGTTTTTCTTCTTAGTTTAACCAAGCCCTACATCTGCTAAAAACTGAATTGCTAAAACCTCAAACCCCTTAAAAAAGCAATGCAGATAAAAACATAAAGATGACAAGGAGAGGTTTGGACCAGAAGGTTCTGAATATTTTGAAACACGAGACAGATTCAAAACCACACAGCTTGTGTCGTAGTCTGGAGCTGCTGTGTAAGCACATCCAGGAGTTTGAGTCCCGGCTTGGCCGATTGTCTCTGCTCGTCCTCTCTGTCTCCCTCTACCCACCTTCCATCACAGCCTCTCATTCCTGCTGTCCGGTCCTTAATAATATTCGTTAAACACAGAACAAACTGTTTTAAAAGCACATCTTTTAAAATGGTAGTTGCAGATGGTCAACCGAGGTTCTGAGTACCCAGGGCAGGCCATTTGTGAAAGCCATTTGCTTTCCCGTGCAGTAGAAAGAGCAATGAAACCCAATGTATTGTATCACACCTTTTGGACTTTGACACTGTCGAAACATTGCAATGAATGGATTAAAATCGAAATTGCAACGAAATGACTTAGCAAAGTACATCAACTTAAAAAATGTGAATGACAGTGTTGAACAGTTAGAAAGGAAATTACGAAATAGATATCCCTTTTTCAACAAACAGTTACTGCAAAAAAAAGAAGTATTTTCTGAAACTTGAGTGCGTAATGAGGAAATCAAAAGACAATGATTTCAGCGACGCCTGCGCAATAATTTCTTAAATGTCAACATTAACAAAACCAGGAAGGGCAATAACAGAAACCAGAAAGGGAAATAACAGAAACCAGAAAGGGAAATAACAGAAACCAGGAAGGGCAATAACAGAAACCAGAAAGGGAAAATAACAGAAACCAGAAAGGGAAATAACAGAAGGGAAATAACAGAAACCAGGAAGAGCAATAACAGAAACTTTAAAGGGAAATAACAGAAACCAGAAAGGGAAATAACAGAAACCAGGAAGGGAGAATAACAGAAACCAGGAAGGGAAATAACAGAAACTTCAAAGGGAAATAACAGAAACTATAAAGGGAAATAACAGAAACCAGAAAGGGAAATAACAGAAACTACAAAGGGAAATAACAGAAATAAAACGCCTGTCTGTGAGACATAACTTCTATCTCTCATATCACTGCAATTAAAACACAGCTTGAAGACAAACATCCCTTCTGGTCGTTTATTAATATAGGTGTCTGTGTCAGTGACATTAGAGAAGCTTACGATTGCGTTTGGTTTTGTTTATTGGGTAAAGGACTCAAAATGGCTGGGATGTTTACATACCATCTAAGTTGGAGGTGACTCAGCAGTTGACCTTTTTAGGAGTAAATGGGCTACACATGTACACTATAAACTCTCTCGCTCGCCATCTCTCTCGTCTGATCTCTTTTCTCCTCTCTCTAAACCAAACATTCGATTCAGTGTTCGAAATGGATGTGTGCCTTGTCTCTTTTTCATGCCCCATGCCTCGCATACACAATAAAAAGAGCAGACAAGTCAGTTGCTAAGTAACCACCTCTGGGTTTCCCCTTGACGGCCAGCCTCTGTCCTCATTCGGGAAAAAAAAGTCTCTGTTTGAATCAAAACATTAAAAATAATTCTCTGTGACCATTTTAGATCCCTTTCCAGTGTCCCTTAAAAATGGTCGCATTAGTTATAAATATTTGTCTTTTATTTTTGTTCATCAAATGAAAACGATGAACACATTTTAAATTAACAACAAAGGAAATTGTATTTTACTTTCTATAACTTTCGAACGATGGAAATGTAATTGGCTATACTCGGACGGGCTATACTCAAATGAGATTGATTGGCTGGTTGCAGGTGGGCCCCAAATCCAGCTGCTGTAATCGAACCTGTACATGCTGTTTGCACAGTTCTCTTTATTAGCCTTTTCTGAGTGATGAATCCAACCTGGCAACCCACTCCCCACTTATGTTCTTGGGTTTCACGGAAGAAGGGGTATTTATCGAAAGCCCCGTGCTGCGAGTGTGTGTCTGCGAGAAGCTACGTGGAACGCTGGAGAACGTGATAACATGCTTATCTCACATCATTTCACATTAAAGCATGCCACATACTTTCCCTTGGTCCCTGTGGTTTGCGCAGAGGATTATGCTGCTATGTACATGAGGCGGAGCGGGCCTCTCCGGTGACAGGCCAGAGTTTAGCGACGGGAAGTTTCCCATAACGCCGGAGACAAGAGACAGAGTTCGCTAAAGCCGCATACAAACAGTTCCCTTCGCCAATGAATGTTTTGATTTCCTGGCTGAGCTTCAAAGCCCCAGGCGATACCCGCAGCAATCGCCAACACTGGGATTGGATTCTCTGGGTGAACGTTTTTTGGGTGGTGCTTAACACAAATGCTCCGGGTTTAGCACCTTGTCTGGGCCAAACCAAGTGCATTGGATTCCCCGCATTTCCTATGCTAAGAACAGACGATGTCTGTGGATAAGATTGTTATTTAAATTGCTTGCCAAACATGGGATGTGAATGGCAGGTCAAAATGGTATAAAGCAGTTTTTGATACACATATTAGTCAATTACATTACTCATTGGATGTTTGCAACCATTACAAGTTAAAGATAAGTTCTGGGTTCAAAAACAAGGAACAAACCAAACATTAAAGATCCAGAGGTTTAAAAAATAGTTTGTTTTTTGAATTGTTGAATGTAGCTGTCTTTGTGATGCTCTAAGTAATAATGACAAACTTTGAATTTAGCTTAAATGACTATTATTCAAACATTCAACTAACAGTGTGTTTTATCCTTCCCTTAGTGGAGAACTGCACTTACTTCAAACACTTCACCCCAGGCGAAGAGGCAGAGATTTTTGAAGTCAAAACCCAGAAAGGTAAGGGTTTTCACACAAACACAATTGGTCTCAACGCAAGCAGAAACACGCAACCAGGGAGATTTCCGAGGATACAGCAGCCTGGGAGGACCTGCTCCTGGAACACGCCAGTGGTTTTGCACGAGCTTGGCCCTTTCAACGCATGTACTCTCCCTGACATTCCAGATCATTCCCATTAGGACACCAAGTGCATGCTGGGGCTCGCAACGCCCAATCGGTAGACTGGGTCAGAATAGAAAAAGCATTGCGAGGTCCTCTACACGCACGCAATCCGACAGATCCACGGGCGAGGGCGCACAAGCACACTGTCCCCATTCCCATGGTAATGGCTAGTCCAAAGAGAAATGAAAAAAAGACCGTTTGAAATGCAGAATGTACCCAATCCCAAGGCCACTTGATATCATGCGTTTCTCAAAACAGCACTGGTCGTTATTTCAATGAAACATGCCTGTGGAGCACGCCCATCCAGTCAGTACCTCTGGCCACAGGCAGGTCCGGCCAAGTAGCTCTCCAGTCGACGCAGCACCAAACAGACCCACTAATGCGTCAAACGAGAGAAAAGTCTGTTTCTGCCCAGTGTTGCTTGAGACGTGAAACCGCCGATCGACCTTGCTCTCGAATCCTTCACCAAGACCCCAACGCAGCGAGCAGAAATTCCGGTCTTTTCTCAAGGGCAGTGAGCCAGCACATGGCCTAGGATGAGATGAAGGGCAGCCCCCAAGGAGGGCCTCTCCCCTGGGCACCGATTCCAGGCAAGCAGGCAGCAGATCAAAGGCCAAGCTTCCTCATCCTCATCACAAAACCCACATTTACAGGGATGGCTGGATAAGCATCTAGGAAAAACAAGTCACCATCGTCACTACCACAAATCCCTTCACCAGTTAACATAATGTCAAGCTTAGCTTTTCCCTTTGATTGATTGAAGATGGTTGCCTCGTGCAAGAGAAAACGTTTCACACAAACTTCCTGTGCAAAACCAGCCCTGACATTTGATGTAGATGTGTTAGTTTGAATAACGGCAGATATGTTATTCCAATTCCAACAACCAGGCGAGATTTTCTATCTCAGATAAGTTCTAAACCATTTAATGTGTAGCACTGTGAGGAAACCAAGTCATTTTGTGAGTGCAACAGTTTACTTGGCCGTCAATGAAAACATAGGTACCATACATTATAACTTTATGCAAAACGAATTATGAGTTAACCCACACTACTCAATCCAAATGACTTTTGCTTACTTTTTAGCCATTGTAAAGAAATCCTTTCCTTTAGCCAACGGGAGGGAATTGGTGGATTTGCTTGAGACCTTCAATCAGGTCTATTCATTATCTGCTAGAGATCACATGGTTTGTTAGGTTTATAGATACAAGTTATGTTTCTCAGAGCTGTAAATATTAATTTGATGGTCTTTCTGTAAGTCTTCTTATAGCAACCTCTTTTTCCCCATCAGAGTACAACATCTCAGCAGCAGCCATTGCCATCTTCTGCCTGGCCTTTACGATGCTTGGAAGCTTGTGTCTCCTGTGCTCCTTCAAGAAGGGAAACGACTACATCCTCAAACCCGCTGGAATGTTCTTTACTTTTGCTGGTAAGAGCAGGCTAGATGAGCGCAAGTGCTCATAATTTGTTGGTTATACTTAATTCATACGGTAATAAAGTTCACGGAATAGATTCACTACAGCCTGAGATTTACAGTGGACCCATTCTTACCCCGGTGCAACGATGTCTGATCATGTTCCTAGTGTTCTAATAAAAATGTGTCCCTATCTCCACCAACCAACGGGCACCAACCTCACGCGTGAGTGGAGTGCAGGATCGTTAACCCCGCCCCTCCTTACCCTCTGCCCAATCGCAGGTCTCTGTGCGATCATCTCAGTGGAGGTGATGCGCCAGTCTGTGAAGCGGATGATCGAGAGCGAGGAGACCATCTGGATCGACTACTCCTACGCCTGGTCTTTTGCCTGCGCCTGCGCCGGCTTCTGTCTCCTCTTCCTCAGCGGTCTCACCCTTCTCGTCCTCTCCATGCCCCGGATGCCCCGGAACCCCTGGGAGTCCTGCATGGACGCGGAAGCCGAACCGGAGCAATGAGACCCGGATACAACCTGGGGATTCTTTTCACTTAGTGCCTCGGAGGAACGGACACCTGTCTTTGTTAAGAGTAAAAGGAAACGAAAACCCCCAAAAAACACACAACGATGGCCCTGGAGAATTGTACGCATTCTCAAATTCCTAGATAGACTTATAAATGCGAGAACTTATCACCCGACTTATAATTGCAACCATGTTGGGAGGCTAAACGGTGTTCGTTTACACGTACCCTGGGTTTTATAGAAAATATAATGTTTAAGGATTTTCTGCATAGAAATGATCATGACCCTATTTTCCCCCAGTGTTATTAAGAGACTTGTCTTGTCCATTCAATTCTATTGAGTCCTGCATAGCTAGCGAGAATTGTAGAGGGAAACATCAGATAGATGAGTGTTCCAGAGAGTTTTTCTCCGATGTCGGGGTCATAATATTTTGTATCTTAAACTGCTCAGAAGAATCTGAACAAAGAATTCGAACATTTATGTATACATGGTAATGGATTGATCTTTGAACAGGTAAATGAATTCACTTCTTTTGATGTTTGTATGATAATCCTGTACATGACTTAATCCATTTGTATCTTAGATGGTTCTCTAGACTATATTAGTGCATCAAGCATATTCAAGGAATCTGTCAAAAAGGTAACTAGGTAATCAAGGGCTTTATTAAAATTGACACCCAATAGTTAATTAAGAATTTGATTTAAATTCCTAAAATTTACTAGAATACTTAATTTATAATGGAAAGGTATTTATTTTCAGCTTCTAAATCAAAATGGACTAATATATGGATATTACAGGACATTGGAGAGGTTGAGGCTAGTCCCGGTACTGTGTGGTGTGTTCAGTGTGCACACCAGGCAGAATGTTAAACACCCAGACTGCCTTTGAGCCACTAAGGGCTCGGGTTGCCATGTTGGAAAAGGTTCAGTTCTAGCAGGTGCACATGAAACACTGACAAAACCCCGCTTTTTAGGGCTAAACAAACATTGTTCCAATTTCTTTGACATTCAGTTTTTGGGACACTAAGCTCTCTTCTTTTTTTCAATGAAGGTAGGTATCCATTTCAGTTGGGTTCTGATGGATCCAATTCGAACCTACCAAGGCACTCTGCAGTCAAAAATGTGAAAGTATTTCTGGTCACACAGACAAAATAATCTTAATATCTGCAAAACCCTTTTTCAGGGTATAGAGTAAGGTCTCAGCCAAAATGTCTCTGCTGCTGGCTAGTCCAGTTCGCCCTCTCGGTTTGGTTTAGTTTTTTATGCTTATGTATGTACTTAGTAGACTTATTCAGATAACTCTGTTGATACGTGAATATAATGCTTGATGCCTTGCTTTCCCTATATGACATCTGATTAAAGTGACGGGGGGTTGAGGGATTTGGTACTTAAATACTACACAAGACTATGAATGGAGTGAATCATGGCTTTGCTTAGCCATCTCTTGCATCTTGTCGTTGTCTGTTAGATGATGATTTTAGACATGCATTGATAGTTATGATAGAATGATTAGCTGTGTGTTCATAAGATGTGGATCCATGAAACAAAGAATTTCTTACGAAAAATAAATCTACAGACCTACAAGTTTCCCGCATCATCCCTGAGAACACTCCTAGGACGAGAGAACATTTACTTAATCCCCTGATGCTTGTATGTATGGTTTTCGGTTCGTTCGAGGTTATCAATATAAATCCCAAACCTATTTAGCTTGTTTTGGTATGAATGAAAACACAAACCAAATGTAGGGCAGCAGTATAGCCTTGACTTAAAGAGCCGTGTATTCAAAACTCCAGAAGACAACTAGAAAACCCAGCGTTTGTATTCCTTATTGTTCCCAGGTCATTGGATTTAAGATAGATTGTGGCGTGGTGGGAAGAGTTGAAGGCTGTAAACCACAAGTGTCAAAGTGATTCCTAATGTATACTAAAGCTTCCATTATTGCCCATTTAAGACCCATACACAAGTGAGGCTAGATCCCCTTATTTGTGACCTACTAATTCAAGTACCAGATAGCAGGCAACTTTGCAGAGACTTATTAGCTCCCCATGGAACCTTTTTGACACCTGTGCTGCAAACCAAAAGGTGGTGAGTTCCATTCCCAGATAAGAATATGTTGAATTAAAATGACTTTAGAAATCAACATGCACCATTTCAAATATATACTTCGAACGCTATTTGGAGGCACTGGGTGAGTAACACTAACATTGCCAAAAGACTACTAGCAAATAATGGATTAATGACTTCATGCATGCTTGGTGTGACAAAAAAAATAATCCCAACCCTCAAAAAGTAGACAATGTTCTTGCAACATTACTATGAAACATGGCAAGAACACATCTCATGGTCAAAATGTAGACATGTTTAGGTACCCTAAAGCAGGGGTGTCCAACCCTGCTCATGGGGAGTTGCGGTGAAGGTGGTTTTCACTCCAACCCCAATTTAGCACCCCTGATTCTAATAATTAGACAGTTAATTACTGAATGAGGCTGCATCTACATGGACCAGGACAGTAGCTCTCCAGGAGCAGTTAAATGGAGTACGATAGCCACATTATAGGTAATTTCAATTAGACATTAAGGGAAAAATCCAATGGAAACAACCCTTGCACATAACAGAAACTCCAAGAGCATCACTGGCACCGCCAAGGAGGGGGGCCATGGCCAATAAAATCGCTGGACCCCTCCTCACATATGTATAATATGCCTCTGTGTCCTACTGTTGTGGAACTCAAAATGTTAACTGTCCCATTTTAGTCTATGCTCACAATATAATTAGTAAAAGCAACTGTAAAATAACTAACCTAAGTACAGAACTCTCGTGCTGGCATTGTTCTCAACTGCCTATACAACATGTCTGAAAAAGAACAAGAATAATTAAAAGAGGGAAAAAAAGTACTAGCTCTGCCCTTTGCCATTTGATTGTATTTGTCAACAAAAGACACTGGTCTCCAGTGCAAACTACTGAAGTTCACCCACCAATTCAAGCAGCTACGAGTAGGGGGACAGTGCCTCTGTGGAGGCATTCTTCATGTAGGCAAAGGATTAGCAGGTCTGATCACTGTGTTGGAGATATTCCCCACAGACCACTGAACTGACGTGGCAGCAAACCGTAACACCCCAAATAACTTTCAAGGTAAACTCCGCAAGAAATTATAGCACAAGAAAAAAAACTACATTGTGTGGGACCTCCCTTCCAGACGTGAAAGTCACTTGGAGCAATAAAACCCTCAAAAAGCACATAAAAAGGTACCTGTTTCAATAAAAACACTTTAATAGAGAAACACATTTTTAAAACAAACAAAAAAGAAAACCTTTCAAACACAGTCTAAACCCTTTATTGTAACCACCACCAATTGAATTAAAGAGTGAAACAGAAATATTCATCATCATTATGTAGCCCACTTATGTGAAGTAGGGAGGGGGTAGGGAAGGGGTTTACAGTACACAGGTGTGCCATTGCTTTACTGTAGGAAGGACAGAAACTCGAGAGAAAATGAATGACAACAAGAGATGAGGCTTTACAAAAGGCTGAACAGAGTGCTCTTTACTGGCTGGGCAAAAGGCTGGTCCTACAACAAAACCGGTAGTACGATGTACACTTGGTTAGGTTTTCTTGAGCCGTTTTACAAAGGCCAAGTAAGGACCTTGGAGAATTCGCTTACACCCAATGATATGTGATTGGGACACGGGTGGAGGCTAACCGCACACAAAAATATTTTGTATTAATATCTTGCCAATATCTGTCTCAATGCCACATGAGTCATTGCACAAACAGGATGTGTAGTTTGGGACTTGGGAATAATAAATGTTTTCTATATTAAAGAGATAGATAGGATCTAAAACAAAGAAAAAGTTGAGGAATTTGTACAATTATATGTATGTACTAATTTTGATATACACTGCCTTGCGATGATTTAAGGCCAGTTGTGTTTTGGAGCAACTTTTAGCCCAGCAGAAAAAGAAAAAAATGTAACCTCTTACATGACCATTACATAATTCTTTGACATGTTAGTAAAATATCATCAACTTTTTGTTCATGTCACAAATCATTGTACACTTAAAATAATATACCTTTAAAGGGAAAAACCAAAACATGATTATTCTTTTTTTCAATAAAAGGTATTTGATAAAACTGGGGATTAGATGAAGCCAGGTCATATTGACATGCACAGAAAAAAAACAGACAGTCATATGTTAAAAAAAGTCAAACCACAAAGCATGGGTGAAATAAAAATATAATTGAACTAATTTAGCAATTTAACAGAAAAGGAAAAACGAATCTGCATTATCGATTTTGTTAATATATTTTTTTTCTAGAGTAAAATAAAATTGTATATGCCTGCAACAAAAACAAAACTCTCCTCTTTGTAAAAGCAGCCAGAAACACTAACAAAAATAAAAAAGGGACATAAGATGCTTTGATATGTCCATATCTGTGAATTGTTTCAGGGAATTTGCATAATTAAAAATGGCATACCTCTTCATTAAACAGCTTCTACAAAATTGAGGCGCTCTCTAAACCTTTTTTGTAAATATCTAGAAAATGCATATTTACAATTATATTTTTTGTGATGAATCTAGAATACTGGAAGATATATTGACCAACAATTCAAATTAACTCAAGTCCAAGCTGTAGTTTTTTTAAAATGTTTTTAATATGATTGTTTCAACTACGTTAAAGATATTTTTTAATTCTGACTAGTTCAGCTTCCTGAATAGCTGACAGTATGTTTGACCCTTGAAAACAATGACTTCTGATTGAAAATACCATCAAATGAATGACAGATTCCATACATTTACCAGTTATTATCCCAAAGGCCAAGGGTCTTTTATTACAATATAACAAACCATTAACAGAAATGATTTTTTTTTTAAAATGGGATTGGGGGAGAAAAGACTGCAACACAAATTAAACATGAAAAAGGTAGAATAAAATAGTTTCCAGTAACTGTGACAAGTGTGGCTATAACGAAACAATGTACCAACAAGTCAACGCAAAAAAACGTATCACCGACATGATCGTTGTATCATAATGTCAATTTAGTAGTGTGCACACTATACAAAATGTGTAAAGACAGGAAATCTTAATGAAAGCAGTTTACATCTACATCTCCCAAAATGCTTATTGATTTCTCTCGCAATGTTCTGGTACCAAATCAACCCATAACAATGACATCCCACTGATTGGAATGCGTGTAAGAGGTCATACAAACCGAAGTTGTTGGTTTAAAGAACACAAACATATTGTGTTTATGTTAAAAAATTAAGATTTTGATCTGTCAACTAAAACTATGATTTTTCTGTAGACATCGAGGACAATGGTCATCTACATGTAGCTCAGTCATCGAAGCATAATGTATGTCAACAGAGTAAGATATTATAATCAAACATTAATGACAACTGCCAAAGATAACATGAATATTGGTGAGAACAATAAAGAAATGGTATTGCTGTGCTAGTAAGCAAAAGTGACTGACTATCTGAATTTTAGGAGTTGTCTGGACCAGAGCCATACATTTATTAAGTACATAAATGTACACCAAAAATATTTATCTTTTATGATTTAAACCAGATAGTTTTGTTTCAGGGCCAGCTATCATACAGAAGTCCAAAAGGGGTTTACAAAAAATGTCTAGGGTTGCACACTTCTCAAAATTCCAACTGTTCAACAATCTGGGTTAAAGAATTCCAAGTTTAAAGTTTACCTTGCAGATTCCCTTGCTGAATTCCAAAAACCTTCTGACCAGGATGTATAGAAATTACAGGGAATCTTGAGAAAACAAAAACTGACCAATATCGGCTCAACCTTCCAAACCTTTCTTCACTCCAAAATAATCCTCCCCACTTGGCTGAGATCCCTCTATGCACTTTCAGACTCTTTTAGTTCCCCCTTTCCAAAAGACTGATGTTAAACCATGAACATGTATTTGGTTGGTCTTAAGTCTCTCACGGCACACTGGTGTGCTTAACCCATTAGACATTTAGTCAGGGTGTGGGTTTGACAGGTAACAGGTTGGAATTGGATCTTAGCACACAATACAGCCAGCTCCAAAGACAGAACACCACTTGACTAAAGAGCAGGACGTTCTCTAGGTAGAACAACCGTTGTTGGGTCTCGAATGGAACAACAGAATTGTACAGTCTGGCATACCAGTAATATAACGGTTTTGTTGTTCCTGTTAAGGTTCCTGATGGCAACCTTATCATCCAGGTCAACTGTCAAAAAAAAAAAACAGGCTACAAGACAAACACGGTAAAAGACTCCTGCCTTCTGAAATTCTAGTTTTCCCACAGTTGGAATCAGACAACAGTTGACCTCACTTTGATGTTACTTTGCATGCTCGTAATTATCTGTAATATATTTTTCAATCTTTTATAAGAGAGGAGAGGGCCAGCGAAAAGGGGGTTACATGCAAACACATTTGTATAAAGGTATAATAAATGTATTCTAAAGTAATTGTTTGTTTTTAAAGGTGTGCGTGTATGTATGTAAGAATCACATTAACTGCACTAATCTGTCACTGAAGACAATGTTCAGGTGAAAATGTCTAAGGTTAAGGACGAAAATCAAACCAAGGGAATTCTAATGTAAATGCTAACATGATACAGGAATTTGGGTACGGGTCTGTGGCATACAACTAAGTCATTTCTTTTCTTTATATGTACAGATTAGAGCAAAACGTATCTACTTCTATACAATGTCCCATATATTTCATATGAAATTAGTTGACCACTTAGCATCTTCCTGACATAGAAAGTCCAATCAAAATAGAAAAAACTAACATTAAAAGGCCAACATAAGCAACTTCAATAAGGGAGAACAGACAGGCAAGCTAAGTGGCCAACCAAATCTTGTGTTTTTAAAATTAATAATTTTTTTATACTTTTTTGGAGGGGAAGAGTACTTTTTTTGCATTACGTACATATACAAGTGTACATAATATAAGTATATATATTCATATATACATAATGCATATGTATATATACCAGTAATGCATCCATTATATATACTTAAGTTTTAATTTTTACGTTTTTTTTTTTTTTATAGTCACAGATATGTGAAACAGAAGAAATATTTGACTGTTACAAACAAGTTTAAAATAAAACAAAAAGCGGGAAACAATAACTATCAATAGAAACGATTTGTAAAAGCACTTGTACCATTTTTTCCCCCTCTTTTTCACAAAATTTTTTTTTTTTTTTTTTTAATTTATATATTTCATTTTTCTTTTTTTTGTAATTTTTCTTTTTTCTTGGGGGGGGGGGATTTTAATGGACAACTCATTTAAAATAGGAATAGTATCCGTTGCTACCGTTTGAACTTCCTATGCTGAGCTCCTGGAGTATGGACAGTGGGTCGCTGTTCTTCTTGACCTGTTCCGGGCGAGCTCGGGGTTTGGGCGGGGCGCGAAGGGCGCTGGCGTAGGACATGGTGGGGGGTTTTCCGGGATTCTGGGGGCCCCCAGCCCCCAGGCCAGGTTCCGGGGGGGCCTGGTGTTGCTGTTGCTTGGCGTTGGGCATGAGCGGGGGAAACTGTCCGGGGTGCTGGAGGGTGTGGGCGGGGGGCTGGTGGGTGTGGGCGGGGGGCTGGGATGCCGCCGACGCCGCTTCGGCCTTCATCTGCTCCTCAGCCGCCTGCCGCAGGGCCTTGGAGGAACCTGAGGAAGAGGAGGATGAGCGAGAGGAAGGGAGACGGGTGACAAACGGAGAGAGAAGTACGGTTAAGAGAAGCCAGAGTTGGAGCACTTCTAAACTCCAAAACAGCCAGTGGCGTACACAGGGATCCGGTCCAAATGCCAGATGTAGAGAAAGCCATGTGTCACAAAACCCTAGGAGGAAAATGGCCGCCTAGGAAGGACAACACCAATTTGTTTCTGGCACAAATTGCTCTGTTGGCACCACTGACAATGACAGCCACAAGACGGACACTTCCGCACGCCGATTCGTCATCCTGCACTGAGGCCAACGAGCCCCCCCCCCCAACAAAACCCCCCAGAACATATTACACATCATTTAATCATGGTTACTAAGAACCACTCTCTACTGAAGCATACCTATGAGGTCCCGGTGTTGAACGAGTGTGCTGGCTCCGTTGCATGGAATGTTCTGGAACGGGTAGCCATAGGGGGCGTGGGGGTGTTGGGGGGCGTGGGGGTCCACCTGGCAGGGCTGTGCCATAGAAACGGCGTTGGCGGGGGATCCCTCCTCTGGGTAGCTGGAGGAGATCCGCCGCTGGTAGAGGGGCCGTCCGGGACCCCGGGGTTCATACTGGGAGACGGGGAGAGAGGGAGGGAGGTGTTAGGTACAATACCCAGACATGCAACAACCGCTCATGTTGCTGGAGTGGTGAGAGGATGAACAGAAAAATAAAGAAGATGAAACACAGAGAGATAGACACACACACACAGAGACAGAGAGAGACACCCACACACAGAGACAAAGAAGAACCGATCCCTTCGGGTAGTGCCAATCAGACTACAGACTGTACAGAAGAACCGGAGAAGAGCCGATCCCTTGGGGTAGTGCCAATCAGACTACAGACTGTACAGGAGAACCGGAGAAGAGCCGATCCCTTGGGGTAGTGCCAATCAGACTACAGACTGTACAGGAGAACCGGAGAAGAGCCGATCCCTTCGGGTCGTGCCAATCAGACTACAGACGGTACAGAAGACGGGCAAACGTTCTTTTAAGGGAGGAGGCCGGCTCCCGGTAACGCCACATTCCCGTTAAATTCCAATAAGGGGAACCGCCCGCCGGGTTCTCGGACCGCGCTAGAGCCTAACTTGGGATCGGGGGGGTCACACTTGGCTTTGACCAACTGAGGGGTCACGTAGACCTGGTTAGCTTTCATTAGGGAATGTAAAAAGGGGGTGAATACTTATGCAATTCATTATTGGTCATGTAAAACGCAGTCCTTTAAACACTCCCCGGTACGTTTGTCCCGTTTCGTACCCAATGAACACAACCCAGCCCTCCGGTCCCTCAGTCACATGGAAGAAACTTTCCAGGCGTACAAAGTTGGTATAGTTGAAGCAGCGGTTAGGAAATGATTTTCCCAGTGTTAATCCCACCCCCACCACCAAGCCAGACGCGGGCTAGGCTACGCCGGGCTGTACCTGTTACATTGCTTTCACGCACTCATTTTCAGTTCAGACCGTCAAGTGAGAAAGTCTCAGCCTCCATTCCCTTCACGCAGTCAAACCAGGAAGTACACTGGCACGCACCACAGCCCAAACGTCGAGAACTTCCAAGCGAGGTGAAAGTGTGACACTTTCAATTCCACCCGCTCGTTTCCCGCCCTTCACACATCATTTACAGAGCAGGGGACTAGCCGATTCTAATTAGCATTACACTTGGATTTCTCAAGATGTACAATATGTGCAGCGTTTACACACCGCACACACACACACACACAGCCAGAAAACGAGCAGTCCGGTCCTCACCTCTTCTACATTGTGAAGGGCGGTGGGGGCGGCTGTTCTGGGGGAGAGGGTGATGTAGGGATCCTGTCCTGGGCCTTGAGCCTGCTGCTGCTGTTGTTGCTGCTGCTGCTGTTGTTGTTGTTGTTGTTGTTGCTGCTGCTGCTGTTGTTGTTGTTGCTGCTGATGGTGGTGGAGTTGCATCAGGTGCACCTGCTCCTGCCGGCTGGGGTGAGCCATGACGGGCAGCCCGTACGGGAAGCCCTGGCCCGGCATGTGGTTCTGGGACACGCCGGCACCGCCGTGGGGCCACTGGGCCTCCTGGAGCAGGTACTTGACCTGCGGCGGCGGGGAGGCGGGGTGACCCGCCTGGTGGGCGTAGGCGTTGGGGTTGTAGAGCGGGTTCCCCGGGTGCTGCTGGAGAGCCGGGTTGTTGAGTAGCTCCAGCTCTTGGCTGGTGGGGTCTCGGCCCGGGTAGGGCCCGGGGGGGAAGGGGCCCGCGTGGTTGGCGCTGACGGCTGAGGGCGACGAGGGGTCGCCCGGGGAGCGCGACTGCACCTGGCGGTACTGAAGCAGGCGGGACTGGGGAGGGGGTTGCATCTCGGCCATGTCCCGGGGGTCGGGCTGGTCTTGGGGCGGCAGGTCTCGCAGCGAGCCGGGGAACCTGGCAGAGGCGGAACGGGCGACGCCCCGATTAGAACCGGGAAAGGAAAAAATAAAAACACAACCGAAAGACAGATGCGGAAGCGACGCTCGGTCTCGGCGGGTTACCTGGTGAACTGAGGCCCACCGGACTCGTCCTCCAGGCCAGCGCTCATCCGCCAGTTGGTCCGGGCCAGCATCTGATGGGGAAGGCGGGCCAAGCCGGGCTGAGCTAGGTGGGCTAGCTGAGGGGGCAGTGGGAAGGCCACGCCCCCCGGGATGAAGGGCCCGGGTTCGCCCCACTGGCCTAGACGCGCCTGGTGACTCAGGGCTTCCAACGCTAAGGGGTCTGGAAGAGGAACGCAAAAACGGACATTAGGCACATTTTAACACGCCAACTGTGGTTTTGCCAACCTAAGGAACTGGGTAGTAATCACATTGGTACACCAGGTGAACGAACTACCATATGGCTCATACAGTTCAGTGGACACAAACCTGAATCCAAGCATTAACCATTTTCTTATTTCTGGGATTTATGGTACGGATATTATTTTTTCCCCCCAAATACACATACAAATACAGAGAACACTTAAATCACACATTGGTTCTCTACTTTGTGGGGATTGTCTTGCTGTTGCCTATCCAGTGCACCTGTTGTCACTTTCATTTGCACCCAAACAGGTGAGATTAATTCACAATTGCTTATGCTTTCCAAGAGGACAGATTAATATCCCTGAAGTTTAATTGACCTGGTGTTATACTGCACCGTTTACGTGTTCCTTCGATTTACTTTGAGCAGTGCACAAAGTCAACAAAACATGGCTCCTATTTAATTAGGAGGATTATTAAATCAACTCTCTCAACACAAACTAAATCGTCGTACTAATGCAACACCGACCCATTCCATCTCCCAGGCCTTCCAGGTTCTCCTCCCCAAAGCTGTTGACCCGGTTGGGTTGCGACAAGGCTGGGTGGTGCCCCCCCTGGTGACCCATCTGGGACCTCATGGAGCTCCCCATGTCATCCGGGCCCTCCTCCTCCGTATCCGGCACACCCCTGTGGGAGGCCACGGGCCCTCCGAAGAAGGACGGGTTGTGGCCTCCGCTGGCGTAGGCCGGGGAGAGCTGCGCCGAGTGCTGCTGGTTCGACGGGCCCATGGCCGGGCCCATGGCCGGGGCCACGCCGGGGTGCTGCGGGGTGGCCCTGAAGGGGGGCCTGGACACACCCGGGTACTGCGGGGGGAAGGTCCGGCCCCCGGGGTGGGGGGCGAAGCCCTGGTTGGGGGGCGCCAGGTGGTAGTTCAGGGGTCTTTGGCCCGAGGTGTCCTTGCGGTGGAGCATGGCGTTGGAGAAGCCCGGGACGTCTGGCTGAGAGTCCGGGGCACGCCCGCCACCCGGGTCAAGCTCCCCCTGGAGGTGACGAGAAAACGCCCGGTTACAGCCCTCATTCAGCCATAGGGCCATACCAAAGAACGAACCACATCGCCCCGGACTGTTTAACTACGTCAATGTACTGCATTGCCAATTGAAACCAACATCAGGCATTTAAATGCTCCACCGGATACAGACAGTAGGACAAGATGAAAAGGGTTTAACAGGAAGAGCAGTGGGATAGAAAGCTATGAGACAGCGGTTTCTCCACAATGTGATAATGCTCCGACCGCTAAAAGCGATGCAAAAAAAACATACCGATTTGTCCTTCTCCGACAACTTCCTCTCCGGTGTCTGGAGCCGGCTCTGCTCGGACTTTCCATCCATTTTACCTAAGGGGACCCGAAAACACCAGGGCTATTTAAGTTCTGGGCACCGCCACCGGAAACCGCACACCCGTAGGTTCTAGGCATTTTCCCGGCGGCACGACCAATGGTGTGTGAGTCGTACCGTTTCGGATCGATTCCGCCTGGAGCTCTTTGTCGGGGCTCGTCTGCGAGCCCATGCCGAGGGGGGAGGGGTGTGTGGCGCCGCCGTAAGGGAGGGGCGAGCCCCGGTTCTGGGCCTGCAGCAGGTTGAGGTTGTACGCCATGGCCGCCTGGTGGCTCATGATGCGCGGGTCCATGGCGAAGCGGTTCTGGTAGCCGGCCCACGGCAACTGGATCGGAACAGACTGGACAAAACACGAATCCAAAGGATTAACGCACGGATCAAGACACAAAGCCAGCACCCGTAGAGGGGCTGACAGCTAGCGGTGCGGCTAGCTTCTTTTCAGGGTGCTTTTACATTGTAGTTCATCCTAAAGATGGCGATTGTAGCGTATTGTCCTGTTAAATCAATGTTGGCGCCAATATGCACATTAACAGAAGAACTTAAAGAGCGAAAGCTATAGCACTTCAGCTAGACTGGGAGCGTTGAGATCAGACAGGGCAGGAGATACAACTGTGTAAGGCAGTTTTTGATTAAAAAAAAGTGAAATCTGTCAGGCCGGCATTATAGCAAACAGTCATGCAAAATTGGAACCACAACATGGCCATCTTGACAAGTTTTCCATCCCTGATGCAGAGAAGCTGATGCAGGTTGGAGGAAACCAACGGTGTTCAAATATTCATTGGGTTCTGAGAGGTGGCCCGTTTGATGTTGTATTGGGCTGAGCCACCCGTCAGGTTGGCCGGTAAGTAAAACCAATCCCTTTGTTCAAATGGAGGCAAACTGAAAACTAACTGGAAACTGCAATCAAATAAAAAATCTATTGTGAACAAGGGCCCTTTGAAAATAAGCGAATACATCTCAACAAGAGGTGACAAGAATAGGTATTGTATTTGACGGAATGGTCTCTTTTCGAAGAACAGCATTTCCATCTAAATGAAAAATAAAACCTTGTTAAAATTATAGTGCTCCGACAAAACAAAATATACACAGAAAAAACAAATCAGCAACAAGATAATAGAGAATCAGAAAATAGAAAGAAATAATCGCTCATTCCTAAAATGACTAAACATTGAAAAACTACAGCAAAGCAAAGAACGGGATGGTGTGTATCTAACAAGAACTTTATTTACAAAACAGCTTCTCTGTGTTCGATCTCTGTTAAATTAAGCGGAACCATCCTCCATGAATATTCTAGAAGGGATCTGCCATCATGGGTAATGGGAGAACATACAGCACATGTGTGATTTCTTTCTAATAATGTACAAGGAATGACAGAAGGGAAATGTAAACCAATTGGAAAATGGGCCTAATTCCAAAGTAACAGAAGACATGGCTCTCATAATGGGTTGTTTTCTGTTTTAAAAAAGCAGGAGCAAAAGAAACAGACATGGTGCGTAAAACGAAACAACTGTTTGCCATCTCCCTTTAGCCTTCTGCTAGTTAATGGTTATGGGTCCAAACATTTTGGAAATAGATCCATTAGTCTGTTATAGCGTCTACATTAAAAGCCGTAATAAATAAAGGCTGAGTGGTTTTTCTTCGACCAATTTAGCCAAGCCAAACGGAATAGTCAGTCTCAAACTAAACTTCATTACATTTAGCCTGGTGTTGATCATATCTGAATTTGGACAAATATCATGTATGTATAGTACCAGTTTTGAATACACCGGAGATCAGAAGTTAGCCTCTTTACTAGCAGAAACATTTAATTAAATATAGATTAATTGCATATCCCCACCCAAAAAACACACACTAGCTTAGATTCTAAACAACTTCTATTCTAAAACTACAACTCCTAGGAGCAGTACACTTACAGGCAGAGGCATGGACATGACCATGTTGCCCCCGTAGACAGCGGGTACATAGAGGATGCTGGCACCAGTGTGGGGGTCTATCCTCTGCACTGGACTGGGGGACTTGCCGATGCCACCGGGGGCCGCACCCAGGGGTGGGGTGAATGCCCGTATGGGGTTGCCCATCAACACTGCTGGGCTTGGTGGAACTGGGGAGAAAAGATGGGGGCGAGGTAAAGGAAAACTGTGTAATAAGTGGGAACAAATATTCTCTAATTTCTAACTCTTAAGCATTAAAAGACAATTTTAGAAACACAAGAAACATTGCAATTGCTAATGACTCAGTACTCAAAAAACACATTACAGTGAAATATATTTAAACGCCTAGACCAGGCTTGTCTGATCCTATTCCTGGACGCATCCATCCGGCGGGTTCTACCGTCAAACCTAATTTAGCACATCCTATTCAAAAAATGAGCAGGATGAGAAGCTACATCATGCTAGTCAAAACTGGAAAGAAAACCTATAGGACAGCCTATGTCCAGTAACAGCGTTTGGCAGCCCTGATCTAGACACATTTATATATTTTGGTTTGTGTTGCTGTTACTGTTGCCTATGCTGATCAAGCTACTTTGCTAGAAGGATAATAAATAAAAGCTTGGACCAGTCTTATCCTCTGCCTATTAGCACTGACTTGCTAATATTTTTGGTATTATTTACAATATTTGAATTTTTTTTTTTTTTTTTACAGACTAGTTATCATTTGATGAATGGTAAGCAAACTTGCTCTGGATAAGTGTTCTAGAAATGTTATATGTTATATTCCTTTTGACAAGAAATTGAAGACATGGGTTATCTCTGAGTGTGCCAAGCTCCTGTGACGATATAGCCAGACAACAAAGTTGCTGTTTGTACAATATTCATAGATATGTACAGTTGTAAGACAAAATAAATTGCTGGACTTTCAACCACTTAATTGTAATTGTAAGGAGCCAGTAGGGAATTGCTGTGGAGGGGCAAGGAAAGCATTTCCCAAGACATTCCGGAACTTCATTTCCTAAAGTCCAAATTGAAGCACTTAAGAGACTCTACAATGCCTCGTCTTCCCATCAGGTTAGAAGAACCGTTATCCTGAATTAATGTCTTCCCGGAACACATCATGTCATGTTATAACCATGCTGCGATCATCTCCTAGAAAACGCCACAGCGGACGTTGGGTACTTATGAATGTGCTTGTACCGGCCCCTGCAGTTGATCTGGGTCGGGGAGATTGGTCAGTACGCTGCGGGAACAGGGGGAATTACCAGGAGGTGCTGCGTTATGCCAGGAGAGATCGAGGGGGAGTGATGGAGAGGTTTCTGCAATAACGATTCCAGGGACCTCCTACTGGGGCTACTCAGTCCCCCCTCTCCAATCCCTACCACTCACCAAAGACGGTTCAGGCACACTCCATTCGAGGAGAGTAAATTCATTGTTGAAGTGACGCAACGCTCCGTGCTAGAGCTCTCTTCACTGTCGTAGGTGTACATCTACTCAACTCAGTAATAACAGCCTTACCGAAGCCAAATTGAACCAAAATCGTATTTTTACTGTACTTACCCCTGTTGCACCCCTGTAACGCCAAGACGTAATTCTACCCAGTCACTTTTTGAAGAGTTTTAGCAGGAAAGTGCTGTTGGCAACAAAGCCTGTACTTTTATTTAAACAAAGTCATGACTACACAAACCTGAAAGTTTTGTTCCATCGTAGTTCCATTACATCAAACTTGTGCATTACGGAAATGATTTGAATGTACATAGTTCTGTCCATGAGCCGTTCTCATCTATGGTCACAAACACACTGCCCTTTTCATATTTTTTCCTTCAATTTTACAGGTAAATACTAACACTTAGATATAACTGACTGAAGTTGTCATCTAGCAAAACAAAACAAACCGACATGGCCACAAAAATGAGAAAATTGGCTATGTTTTAAATCATAACTATTTTGTTATTTGCCATTTCTTTCAGGAACACTTGTTCCATTCTGTGACACTCAAATTTACTTATGGTACATTTATATTTGCTTTATGGTAATATTCTATTACACAGGAGTGGTTCGAACCATAAATCAAAACTGTAAAAAAAAAAGAATGTATAAGGCAGGTATGACAAAACTGTTGTGTGTTGGTAACAGACTTACGCCATTTAACAGACACTTTAACCCTATGTTACTTGGCAACTTTCAGCATATAGATGACCCCAAGTATTGCATTGCATTGCATGAGCACTGCTCTAGTGCCGAAGCAACACAGTACAACTTTTTTTGTTGTCCAATGACAAAAACTCCAGATTAAATACATCGTAATTTCATGATGTAACACAAAGAAATATGGAAACGTCAAAGGGGCTGAATACTATTTAGTGCCAATGTACACTACATGCCATGTGCTGGCTGTGATAACAGCAGGAGACATACTTGTCTGTATAATAATCACAGCAGGGAAATGTAAGCGTCTGTTGTCTGTTAAATTAACAAAAAAACAACTAATCCAAACACCGGACGAGTAACAAAGTTCCTATGGAAAGCATTCAGACCCCTTCACGTTAACCATATTTTAATGTGTTATAGAACCAATTAAAATAAATAAATTATCATGCAGGATGGATGAACACTTCTGCAACCATTTCCTACAACTA
Source organism: Novumbra hubbsi (assembly GCA_016801125.1). NCBI lineage: Eukaryota > Metazoa > Chordata > Actinopteri > Esociformes > Umbridae > Novumbra > Novumbra hubbsi. Next base: position 59,291 of record JACXGK010001756.1, read on the forward strand.
GGCTTCTATGGTAATGTGGCTGAACAAAAGCAAGTGCTAAATAAAAGGCCTAAGGCATGTTGTCTGAAGGACTCAAAGCCTGGACAAAGATTATTGAAACAGAAATGTAACTAATATGCTTGAATATGAAACTAGGTATGGCTAATCAACGGGTTAGTTAACATCCCTGCGATGAAGACATGAGGTAGAAGCATAATGTGGTGGGGATGCTTTGCAGCAGCAGAGACTGGGACACCAGTCAGGTGTGAGAGTTGAATTAACTGAGAAAAATATAGAGGACCTTGAAGGAAACCTGATTCAGAGCACACACAACCTCAGACAAGGTTGAAGATTCCTCTTTCAGCTTGATGATTGACAAATTCACTCCACCCTTGTCTAGGCTAAGTCTGTAAAGGTCGTCGAGAATCTCAGCCAGAGGCCCAGACCTAAAATCTATTGAAAATCTGAAAACAGCCGTTCACAGATGCTCTTCATGCAATCAGCTAGAGCTTGAGTATTCCTGTGTTGCCAGACCTTGGGCAACCGCACAAAGTCTGGTGACAATGCTAGCTTTTCTTGCACATTTGAAAATAGAAAAATAAATTCTCAGTATCAAAACTCCCACAAAAGAAAATAAAAGGGGTGGAACGCCAGGCAGAAATTGTGCTCATGCAAAATCAAGCTTTCTCCAAGGGTAGCTTAAAAGCAGTTTAGTCACTTAGTTTGGCATTTTTTATTTCCGATACCACCGCAAATAGTTGCACAGACGTTAAATGTAGCAATTAAAAGATTGCGTAATTAGCAGTCTGGCTTGACAACAACAGCATGAGAAGATCTTCAAGAAATAATGAGAAAATGTAAAAACTGGAAGAGTCAAACCCAGTAATATTTGAAGCGGTTATCACTCTTCAAAGTACTGAAGAAATTAAACAAAATCCACAGGGATCCCACTGACTCTACAAGGTCTAACAACAACCCTCAGGTGCGTAATTTCTAAGCAAATACTTAGAAATGACTTGCAAATTCTGAGAACTTGTGAGAATTAATTAAAAGACGCAGTGCTCTAAATTTAAATTGATTAAGTAAGAATATGAGTCAAAATAAGCTTGGATGAAATGGGTTCATTTCAGCTTTTACAGGAAATCTAGAGTGAAACAGTTACATAAATGCTTGTGTGACAATTGATAGAATGATGTGGGCACAATACCCTACAGGTCTGTCCTAAGCGGTGTTGTTTCTGGTCAGGAATCTTTGGGATCCACTCAGTGACACAATTGTCTTCAAACTTGTGAAACCCCAAGGGGGCTCTATTGAAAGTATATAACTTTTTCTGCTTTTCTTAAAACAAATGTAAAACAGATGTAAGGTTACAAATAACATTGTAGCTATTTAGAAAACGCTGTAACTAATTTAGTGAAGTCTTCCCAAAATAGCTAGGAAGGACCACCGCATATCAGAAATATTCACTACAAACAGAATTTCTCAATGCTAGGGTTAAGAGGACAAAGATAATTTTCAAATATCTTTACATACTAAACAGAGCGGTAACTATCTGCGTATGAGCAGTTGGTACAGCGATGTGTCAGTAGCAAGGAAACGACGATGGAAGAAATAGACACTCACCAAATCCTTCGGGTGGGAAGTGCTCTGTGTGGTTGGCATGTGGTGCTTTCCCCTGAAACAGAAAGAGGAAGACATCCTTAGAAACAGCTGATGAGAGACGAGTTCCTAGCAAGAAAGGGGGGAGGGATGACTGGGGGAGACGAAGCGGCTGGAAGACAGGCCGCGATGACAGTATGGTCCTCTGTGGCCCACATATGTCACAATGGTTAAGCAGCTAAAGCTCCGAGAGCAAATCCAGATCGCATAGCAGGGGAATTGAAAGGCCAGCATCAAGAATCTAAATGGCAATACTACTGAGGGAGGTCAATGCATTCTGCTGTTGCTGCTTTCCAAGAAACTTAAGGCAGTGTTATGGGGGAAAGAAGCAAGCTATTCATTATTCTAAGGACCAGGAGTTTCAACTCATGTGAACTGACTGGGGAAAATGCTGGAGCCTATGCATATTTCATTTTTTTAACTCAGAACTCAGGAGTCTTTGTTTTATTCAAAAACTGCTATAAGAATACGCCTCATTCAATTGCATGAATCGCAATTTTTGGGACACCTTTTGAAAAACTGACCCATACGGTGTTGGTAAAAAAATAAAAAATAAAAACATCGGAGCCCTTTCCTTATTCTTCCAATGCATTGCTTACAAACAAACATAATCAAACCCATATACCATACAGGTGGAACTGTTCGTTCCCAAGCATCTGTGGTAACAGCACAAAGCGCTTCTGAAATTACTATATAAAATAGGACAGCACTCATTATGTTAGTTTTCCATGTGGAAAATGCTCTTTACCTTGAACTGACAACAACAAGTTAATGCATGACACGAATATGGAACAGGTTATTTAGCATACCACAGTGCCCATAGGTACTATATTAAGTGCATGTCTTGTGAGGGTGTGCGTAAGAAAGATGCCTTTTCCTAAATTTGCACACCAGATCCAATTAATCACAGGTCTGATTATTATTAAGTTTATAATTGAAACGGGTACTGTGGTTTAGGGTTAACGTCTCGGGGGCCTGACCAATCCGGTAAGTATGCCTCTACCATCTTAGTAGGGAATTCGCGTCCCTGCATGACAGCCAACACACATGATGCACAGGCGAATTGAAGCATTATTTTTCCCCACCTGACATGGTTTCCTATGGCTAATGTACCTTGTCACGCCAACGACAGCCGTTTCAGTTCCCTCCACAAATTTTAAAGCGATAAGTAAAAAAAATATATATTAAAAAGTATTTCGGCAAAGCCAAAGAGCTTAAACGGTATATGGAGGCAACACAGGCACATAGACCAGGTAGAGCAGATGAACACTAGCAGGGTGAAAGAGGCAAGTTCCCTTAAGGGCGGTGGTACCTATAAAGGCCACCCGTAGGCGGGAGTGAAGACATGGAGTTAGTTCCCCACACCACACCAAGGGACTTGTGCGATTGGACAGGAGTTTACGTGCCCAGTATAGAAATGGCTTGAGAGACATTGCCTAGTTTTAATATGAACAGCACAACCACATCAGCATCACATCTCATTAATACTTGATTTACCCTGCAGCCTTTCCCATTTGGAGTGCTTGCCCACTGAAACGTCTGAACACGACCTTGGTCGGGGGGGTTCGGGTTCAAATGCATCTCACCCCGGTCAATTTAGCAGATCCTTTTAAAAGAACTGAGAACAACAACATGCGTCTAGGATTGAGAAAGCCGCATTGTGAATGTAACTGTTCTAACCGAAAACATCTCAATGTTATTTATGACGTTTAGCAGCTACGCTTTGCCAGAGCCACTTACAGGAGCAATAAGGGTTAAGTGCTTTGCTCAAGGGCACCAGTGATTTCAGCTTCGGGAATTCAAACTAGTTGTGTAAACCACTGCCTCTGTAGCACATGTAGTGTTACAGCATTGGTTTGAATAAAAAAATACAGCAAATGAACTCACCATCCAATACAGCATAACATTTAAAACCAATTATCTTAAAAATATGTTTTCCCCCTCTCAATATTGTGTTGGTAAGCAACACCGAAGAGCTTAAATGCCAGAATTCTAATCCCAATCAACAAGTAACGGAAGATCTCTGCATGCGTGCCTTGAGCAAACAAAACTAAAAAGTGTTGAGGGCAGGAGAATCCACCCCCCCAAAAAACACCTTTAAGAGTCAGCGGCTCGCAAGAGTGCGTCATCAGGAATTTCTCAAGATGTTCTTAAACCGTTCTTGTACTTTTGACACAGTTGGCAGTGTTTTAGATACTTTCCAGCTGTAGGTAAACCATCAGGTAAAGTTAGAATAGCTACCCATTTACATTGGCAAAACCAGGTCATTTCTGAACATTGTAGGCACAGTCAGACCCATTTTTAAATTAGACCATACAAAAGACTTGGCAACCAATTAGCAAATGCTTTACTATCCAGAACAACCAACAATTGCAGCATTAGTCACATTAACCAATACTAAATGTGATACTAAAACTAAAAATACATGTACAAGCATACAAACAGTTCGACAACCATTAACTAATGCTTTTAAAAATTCTCTTTTTAACCAATAACTTGTTAAAAACGGTCTTACATTTGGAAGAAAAATGTTGCTTTGATAAATAATTTAGTATAAAAAAAAGCAAATATCAAACATCTAAACGCTTTGTGTGTAGTTGTTTTCACTATGTCCTAGTATAACTAGTGAGCCTGTCTCTAGAAGATGCTTTTAGAGGTGGCCTTTTATAACGTTGACACAAGAAAAAAGCCTCTAAAAGGCACGCCATGAGTGTCATTTCCTGTCGTCAAAAACTGAGAACCCTGGTAAAGACTTGTATTGCCATGCGGCTGCCGAATCCATGTTTGTGAAGTGGATTGTTGGTTGCAAATCGATAGTTAGAGACGGACTTGTGTGTGTTTGAGTCCCTAGCTACAAGAGTTGGCCTTCAAGTATGGCTACGTTGTGTACGGACGTACGTTGTTTTTATATGTAACATATGGCATCCGGCATAACTCCAGATTTTTCTTTATATCCAACATTATGTTTACACCACAAAAGGCCTGGAAGTGTGTGTGTGTGTGTGTGTGTG
>JACXGK010001757.1:0-49621 GCA_016801125.1 Novumbra hubbsi
TATCACATCTTTGAGGATTATAAACATCCCTATTACATCCTTGAGGATTATAAACATCCCTATCACATCCTTGAGGATTATAAACATCCCTATTACATCCTTGATAATTATAAACATCCCTATCACATTCCTGATGATTATAAACATCCCTATCACATTCCTGATGTTAATGAACATTACTTTCAATCCTTGAGGATTACAAAAATCCCTATTACATCCTTGATATTTATAAACATCCCTATTACATCCCTGATGATTACAAATATCCCTATCAGATCCCTGATGATTGTAAACATCTCTATCACATCCCTGATGATTATAAACATCCGTATCATATCCCTGATGATTATGAACATCTCTATCACATCCCTGATGATTATGAACATCTCAATCACATCCCTGATGATTGCAAATATCCCTATCACATCCCTGATGATTATGAACATCCCTATTACATCCTTGGTGATTATAAACATCCCTTTTACATCCCTGATAATTACAAATATCCCTATCATATCGCTGATGATTATAAACATCTCTATCACATCCCTGATGTTTATAAACATCCCTATCACATTCCTGATGATTATAAACATTCCTATCACATTCCTGATGATTATGAACATTCCTATCACATCCTTGAGGATTATAAACATCCCTATCACATCATTGAGGATTATAAACATCCCTATCACATCCTTGAGGATTATAAACATCCCTATTACATCCTTGATAATTATAAACATCCCTATCACATCCCTGATGATTATGAACATCTATATCACATCCCTGCTCCCTATCATCCTCATGGTGGTCCACGGGATATTCAGAGATTTCCATCTTTTACAATATTTTATACCCACCCCCCGATCCGTCTTTTTATAACTTGGTCCATTATTTATTTAGAATCCTCCTTGGTTCTCATGGTTAAGTGTTTCTTTTCAAATCACTACATACATAACAGAACAGAACGTACAGAACCCGCTGAATTAATCTGGAACTCTTGTGAATTGTTACGATGGAACACAGGTGGAGGACATTAAAATAACAGACGTATGTAACTTATTATGTGTTACACATTTTACTCTTGAACTTACTTAGGCTTGCAGAACTAAATATGTGAATACTTACAGTGTAAAGTGGTACTTCATTATCAATTCGTAAAAATGTGTGTTTTGCTTAAATAATATAGTATATTTTGTTTAAATGAATCCTCCAAGAACACAGTCAATCAATTCCCAAAACATATACAATGTAAAATATACAATACGTTCCAGTTAGGGGGCAACTTTTTGTAGTTGTGTAGAAAACACTGGTTATTTAGGCTAACCTGCCCCCTTAATGGCCTGTGTCGTTAGAGCTTTAAGAAGCTAGTCCTGAAAACATCCATTATTCACGGTAGAATTGGGCCCCAGAATGGCATGGGTCAGGTCGGTCAAGAGTGTGGGGACAGTAAACCACAGGTTGTTCTGTCCCCCAAGTCAACAAGGTAAAAACCTGTTTTGTACCTCAACCCTCCACCGTAACCGTAACCATAACTAATCTCAGATCGTTGCTCTGAATAAAAATGTGTTCTTAGCATTCTTACCTGTTAAACAAATGGTAAAAAAATCTAATGAATATCCAAAATCCTGAATGGATTTCCCAGACTGAAATGAGACAAGAACTTCATGGTACAATGACACAGCATCCTGACTAAGTCACATGACAATGTTGTGACCTTACAGACTTGTGATCTTACTTGTGACCTTGCAGACGTCCTAATGATTCATTTTTGTTTGCAGTGTACAATGAAACTTAAAAAGGTCTTGATATTGTCCTCAGTGATGTGTTATAAACGTATAGGGTAAAAAACAATTCCCCTCAGAGAAAGTTTGGTTGTGACACGAAATCAGAGGGACTAGGATAATGTTCTGGCAAAACCATTTACGGGCATTACGGGAAGATTCTCCAGAAAAGTACAATCCCTGTTTGTACTGTTGATTGTGGTGGTGTTTATTATATATATATATATATATATATATATATATATTACCAAAAGCTTGTCAACCTGGGCAAACAAAATAAAATGACTTTTTTCTAAAAATCATGTGAGTGCTTGGTTGCATGCGAGAGGACTATTGAAGACTGTCATGCTTGTTGTGTTCCATATGCCCACTGCTCAGGCTCTATGGAGCAGAGTGGGTGTGGGAGAGAGCAGGGGGGAAGAGGGGAGGGTGTCAGGAGACAATGACAGATGCCTATTGGCTACAGAAATCCAGCCTTGGCAGTGATTGGAGGAGGGAGGAGGAGAACAATGCTGGACACCGAAACCTCTGCAAATGTCACCCTCACTTGTGCATCATCACACACATATTCCAACACACACAAACGCACAAACACATTGATTTAGCTGAACACTTGCTGGCTTTACTCACAACTATGCAAAGAGGGATGAGGTCATCTTTGGTCCATGCTTAAGCATCATCAAAGCAGCTCAGCGCCTCGCTCCACCACAACTGCCCATAATGAGATGTTGTTCTGTTTGCTCCCTCTGACAACATGTGCGTATCTCACTGAGCTGAAATGACTATGGATTTGGATGGAAACACGTTTCTACCACGTTATTAGTGCCATGCTCTGGTTGGTTTCGGGGCCAATTAGACTGAGACAGAATGCTTTAGCTGGGGTTTTTTGTTGTTTGAGATCTAGTGCTTGTTTGTCGGGTTAGTGGTGTTTCCTGCCATTACCGTCATTCTATTCTCATTTCACAAGGACTCTCCAATCTCAGCGAGGCTTGTAGACCCCTAACTTAATCCGGAGGATAAACAGTTAATCCATCCCCCCATTTTCTCCCTAACAGTCTAATCCAGGGAGCTCTCACAATATAATTATTAATTTTTACGGATGCTTTTATCTAAAGCCACTTAGTAAAGCAGGAGCTGGGTTTTATACTGGAGGTTAGTAAAGTCCGCCAGATGTTAGACCTACCTTTGATCAAGGGACACGGGGCAGTTAAGTGTCCTAGCACCAGAGTTAAACCCCCTGGCAGCGGACATACATACACACACTCACACCGTGATATAAGAAGATTCAGAATTCCCTGGGTGCTCTCTGGCACTTCATGTTGTCCCTGATCGACGGTTTATCCCGGAATCCTGGCTGTTGGCACAGTGGCCTGGCGTGACCTGGTGGGTATCATGTGGAAGAGGAACTGTTCTCCCAGAAGTCCTTGCTGTTGGCACAGTGGCATGGCGTGACCTGGTGGGTATCATGTGGAAGAGGAACTGTTCTCCCAGAAGTCCTTGCTGTTGGTGCAGTGGCCTGGCGTTACCTGGTGGGTATCAGGTGGAAGAGGAACTGTTCTCCCAGAAGTCCTTGCTGTTGGCACAGTGGCTTGGCGTTACCTGCTGGGTATCGGGTGGAAGAGGAACTGTTCTCCCAGAAGTCCTTGCTGTTGGCACAGTGGCTTGGCGTTACCTGCTGGGTATCGGGTGGAAGAGGAACTGTTCTTTCAAATGGGTGGATAGTATGTAAACTATGGAAGGGTATGAGACCACTGATTTTTACCGTACCGATCAACTAATTGATGCCTTGGTGGATAAATCGAAACATGCCACACACGCACACACACACATACTCCTACCCTCCTGCTCCCTCCTCCCCCACAGCGGATCTCTCCGCATGTGGATCAAATCAGAATCATCCACTAATTGACTATTTACAGGGCTCCAGAAAACCAGTAATGGACTTGATATTAAATCCCTCTTCAACTATTTAAAGCGTGTTTTCAGACTCTCTGGGCTGGGCTGAAGGAGAGAAGGAGTCAGTGAGGGCACACATTTTTTACAAGACGGCCCAGTTAAGCCCATCCGAGTGGGTGGGTCGTCAGAGTGTGTCCCGCTCAGCAAGGGCTATTTCCTAACCAGGACCCTGTAGCCTATTTAGTGCACTATATTTGACCAAAGCCCATAGGGGGTTACATAGGGGATAGGGTTCCATTTGGGATGCACATCCAGGCAGCTCTTAGATGGGATTATGGGACGACAGCGGGAAGGGAAGGGCAACATGGAGAGAGGCACCGGCACGGCCAGACCTCAGCACCAATGTGTTCCAGATGGAAACCTAGGCCCCCAGTCAGGTTCTCACAGATAGGGGGCTTTCAAAATGGCACCCTAGCCTTTTCACAGTGCACTACTGGGTTGTGATTCGGTATGGGACCGAGAGCACTATGAAGACAACAGGGTTCAATTTGGGATGGGTGCATAGATACAAGTCCTCACCTATACAGCTCAAGAGCGGGGATACACTTCTGGCTACTTTACAACAGAGATTGAGTGTTTTATGTGGAAAGTTAGATAGCATAAATTGTTACGTCTACTGCTATGTCTGTCTTCTAATGCTCTATTCAAGATGGCTAGTAGCTCCAGTTAAAAAAAGTTGATTTGTGTGGCATTTTTTATAAAGTTGTGTTGTTCTTCCAGTGGATGGTGTTTTAGGTGCCGCCTTCTAAAAAAATGGTTTGTAAGTAAAACCACATGAGGCTCATCTCCGCGCCTCTCATTGGTCTTTGTCCATATGAGGGTCATTTTCAGTCCTTTTTTCTTTACTTTGCTTCCTTTTTGCTCTTAGATATGGATGTTTCCAGCTGCAGTTCGATTCTGCCCGACTCCATATTCACCCCAGCGCTGACTAATAGAACCACCTGTATTGGACATCCTATAGAGACCAGTGGGAAAGTCAGAATAACCTTTCAGTCTGACATCCACCACACAGCCATGGATGCCTGCCTAACCAGTCATTTTCCCCCACTTTCTCCAGGTCTTACCATGAATATTTTATAGCATATATGTGTTACATATATTAATCATATCCAGTACATATTTGTCTTTACATACATATGTTTTATCGTGCTATATTTATTATAAATTTGTAATTTTTGTCTAAATGTCTCAAAGGAAGGTTCCAGTATATTGTATGATGTTAATATTTCTTAAACACAATCAATTTTAGGAGATAAATAATGTTATGATTAAAAGAAAATTGCTGTGTATAATTGCTGCCGTCTGTAATTTAGTTTATGTGTAGTTCAATGTTTGTTATGCCAATAAAGTCACTGTGGAGTTCCTATATATATCTCTAGGATTTTGTTGGAGTGGGGACGTTTTGCACATGGAGCCTCCCCGCTGTCAACAAGCAGGACCGGGAGAAATAGATGGGGAGGGACAATGAGAAAGAGAATAGATTGAGAGATTAGCGTAAATTAGGGAGAGAAAGAGATTGAGGGTGAAAGTGAATGTGGGGGAGAAAAGGATTGAGAGAGAGAGTGAATAAGGGGAAGAAAAATATTGAAGGTGAGAGTGAATGTAGGGGAGAGTGAATGCAGAAGAGAGTAAAAGTTAGAGGGGGAGTTCATGAGGGAGAGAGAAAGATAGAGGGTGAGAGTGAACGCGGGAGGGAGAAAAAGATTGAGGGTGTGAGTGAACACGAGGGAGAGAGAAAAGGGCTGACACAAGCCAGGGCTGAACCATCACCATAATTCAGGACTAATGATGCAGTGTGAGAGAGAAAGCAAACTCAAAATCTCATTGCTGCTGGTTGCCTTACATAGAATCAAACTGTGTGAAATGAGCTGAATTAGAACAAGCTTGCTGATTGAAACTACAATTATTTGTTTGTTCCAAATTACGTTTTTTTTTTTTTAAACTGTTTCTTTTAATACCTATATTTTTACAAGTATATTGACTGGTAATATAATCCAGGGATAGTTGTTCCACGTTACTTGGTTTCAGTCTCAACAACCACTATCAATGCAGGTTGCGGGTGGTTATGTCACAATTGTTGAATATCCCTAGTTAAATCTGTTTGACTCATTCAGCAGGGTTCTGCATTCAGCTACTATGATCTTACTGCTCCACCTTTGTGCTGAGAGACACATGCACTGTACGTCCACCAAGGTGCACCCAATGCCATATGGAGGATCCTATCTGGTGATTACCCCATGTGGACAAATGGATTCATTATCCTGAGCATGTGTACCAAATGTAATCTCCCTGAGATAAAGAGATGTTAGAAATATCATCATGGTTTTACCACCACACTGAATGTACCTTTAAAGCTTCCATCTTCATGTTTTGGAAATGTACAACCTATTTTTTGATAATGTTATATGTGTCTAATTTATATTCATGCATGTGCCAGACAACACCCACATAAGTGTTTATTGGTCAATAGCAACAGATTTGGGTTTTACGTACCGATCTGTGCTATGCAATTATTAAATACCTTGTACATAGATGACTAATATCAAGTTCCGGGAATATTGGACTTTTGGTACTATAGATGTTGTGTTTAAAGCGTTTTTCAAAAATTCGGAATGCCAAAAAGGGGTCCCAGTGGCAAATATGTTTGGTTTTTGTGGACATGGAGCTAAACGCAACCTTTTATGACTGTCAGAGTGATGATTGAGTGAACGCACGTCTTTGTAAAGCTGGCCAGTTCATTTGCACCTCTGTTTGGTTGGGTGGAATATCACTGCACGTGGGATCCTTGCATCATTTGGAGAAGTGTACCATGTTGTATTATAATACGATTAACAGTGTGTGATTTACATGGAATGAATGTACAAAACAAGAACGTTTACTGGTCAGCGTGTTTTTATATACTCTCCTGGTTTATGCATATACCGTAAATAGCAATCGTCACAGGCAATAGGAGGGAGGGTTTGCACTTGTATGCTAATAGACCAGCACACATCAGGCTGAGCATCTGGCGATGAAATAGTCAGTATGAAATCAGATACTTTATAATGTGTGTTTCAAGTTTGGAGAATTTACGTTTTTCTCACTCCATATGAAACTGCTCAAAGAAATTAGGGGAAGACGTAATCATCGCAGTATAACACAAAGGCAATTAAACATCGAGGTATCAATCTTTCCAGTTATGAAGCATAAGCGATTGTTAATCAATGTCACCTGTTTTGGGGTCAACAGATGCATTGAAGAGGCAACAGCAAGCCGATCCCCAATCCTTCTTGACTGATTCTTCTCTAATTTTGCGTTTTGCTAGTGTCCTTGTGAACGTTGCCTGCAACATCATCCAGCATGACCGTTTGGCAGTGGGTCACTGATGGTCTGGAGATGCATATCCTTGGCGTGGACTGACCTCCACTGGCTAGACAATGATACCCCGACTGCTTCTAGGTACAAGGATGAAATCCCCTGACCCATAGTATGACCTAACCCTCGTGTAGTGGGCCCTGGGTACATCCTGGTGCTGAACAATGTCCAGCCTTACGTGGCCAGAGTGTGGAGGCACTTCCTGGATGATGAAGGCATTGATGCCATTGAGTGGCCCTCACATTCCTCAGGACTCATCCAATGGAGAACTTTTGGGACATCATGAATCCATGCACCAGACAACATATTCGATGCCCCCAAGAAATGCACAGTGTACAGTAAAGATTTTGCCTGATTAAAGTTACACAGCATTTCATAAAATGTTGATTTTCGGTGTGAGTTTGAATCCAGCCCGCAATCGGTTTGTGATTTTGGTTTCCACAAACCATTGTTCCTTCATTTTTTGGAACAAATTTTACTTTAAGATAAGGTACAAATTTCGCTAAAAAAATTGTGCGACAAGTTAATGCAAATATAATAATCCTAATAGGTTTTTCTGAGAAGTTAGATAGCACACGTTCTCTGGTGGCATGGTTTGGGGAACATTCTAAATTGCACATGACCAATGAAAACATGTTGATATGACAATAGCGTTTAAGATAATAACACGTAAGATCCTAGTTTAGTCTTTTATGAGTTAACACATAACATGTATGGTCTGCAAGGTGTCGGAGTACTTTAAATATTTCTCAAGTAGCCTATCCGATGCGATGTAAAAAACTACCAAACGTAACGCGTGATCCAAGCGTAAACTAAATGAATCTATGTGTTTGCTATTACTAATTACATGTATCATAATTTAGTTCCAATGCCCTAAAACAATATGTTGATGTTCAAAATAGGCTATTAACCTCTATAATATATATATATATACCACAAAACATATTACATAGGCTTGCTTATCAAAGGATACAGCCACCGGAGGTTCAGAAAAATGCTGGAAAACCGAAACGAAAATAGAATAATATAACATAAATTAATAGCTTCTATTAAGATATGGTGACACGATTTTCGTTAGGTCAAATTTCATAAACATATATTTTTGTTACACTGCGCATCACGTCCAGTGCTCCATGAACTATTCGTTAATTAGTGTGGTAGGCCTATAAAAATGTTGTTTATTCACTTGAAATTACGTTTTACATTATATATTTAATGAGTGGCATTTTGTACATCGGATGCGCAAATACTGTATGACATCTGTGGAATGTTGTGAGCCCAGAACGTTTGTTTTATTGTACAATTACATTCGTGAGAATCGCACAATTGTAGAAAATCGTGCGCACTTGCTTAGCATTTCAATTATTGTCTTGAATAGGTTTATATTGCAATAGATGATGTTTGTACAGACTGATATTACTACATATTGGATGGCAAATACAATTTGATTTCAGACAGAACTAACAAAATCGGAATTAATATAGCATTCATGAAATATCAGTCATGCATATCCAAATGTACTAATTGACCTTCTACATTTTTGCATCAGACCTCATCAACCTTAGGTACAAAACATGACGGGAAGCCGGTTGGATGGATACAAATATTTATTATATCGCGTGTGCAAAAAAATATTCAAAGAAAGTTATATTGAATAAAAAAATACGATGAGTAAAGTTGGCAACGTACCAGTAGACCAAAACACCCAATTCAGTTCCATTCTCACCCATGCCTACTTGTGTCACAGGCCAGGCTAAATAGGATTTGGGAAATGCCTTGCTGATTCGTCACTGCTTCAGTTCAGCTTTGCTTCCTCCACCTCGTGGCTGTTTGCCTGCCCCACTCAGGCTGTTTTTACGTTTTCAGTCTAATAAGGATTTTCGGACTCAGTCATTTGGGGCCTGGATTTGTGCAAACCTGTGTTCTGCACTGGCATTGGCATATCAACCGTTTCTTAAGCTCCCATCTGGAAGGCTGAGGACATTCTTTGACTTTGAGTTTCCAGCTCACTGGGAAAACGGATCTTTAGAATCATAGCTGGGGTTTGGAGCCGAGCCCTAAGCATTTAAGTGCTCTATTGGGTTTTACAGACTTTGGATAACACTAAGGGGCCATTAGCCTAGAGGACGGTTGGCTTTGCTTAGGGATGTCCTGCTAGCCTGCACAGATCTAGACCTAAACCCCTCAGCTGTGTTAAGATAGACTGTATAGGTGGGCCTGTTGTGTATTGCACCTGAAGTTTATGTTGACAATATCAACAGACTTCTAACTGGTAAAGGCTTTCAACAAAATGCAGAGATATGGCACAATTCCATTTCATGAAAGTCTTACTTAGAAAAATAACATAAGGCCAAGTACTTTAATCTTGCACATAGACATGGATTTCTCTCCACCCTTGTTCCTGTCCTTAATATCTCTTGCTTACAAATGTTTTACTAGAATGTAGACTTTACCCTAAACACACTACAATACTTCAAACACAGCAAAAGCCATTATAGATACTCTCCCGTTTTCTGAACATATCTCCTTATGGCACATTGATCTTTCTGTATGAAAGAGAAACTACCATTATATGGCACACTTGAATAATTCTACAGAGGGGTTCGTCCTCTGGAATAATAATAATTATCCTCTCAGTCCCAATACAGTCTGGGTAATTGAAGTTGCGGGGCATTTCAGAAAATGCTACCATTGGATTTCGTGCACTCTGCTTCTCTTCATGCTAAAGTACTATGGCTTCCACTGTGCAAGGTTGTCATGGCCGCTTTTCAACATAATCTCATTTTCTATGCCTCACAGGCAGTTCAAAGGTGGATGGCTGGAGAGAGTCTGGTAGACTCCAGACTGATTGGGTGGGTGGACATTGCCACTGCTTCACGGGTCACATACCTCCCCTTAGCCTGAGCTATCATTCCAGTGGGCTCCTACACTGCCCATTGGGTACTGGTAAGAAGAGTCTTGGATGGACGGAGGGCCACTCTGTGTCGGGAAAGCAGAGAACTCCCGGTGAAGCCGGAGTGGGGACCCAGGCTTCCTGTGGTACAGATGAGGGTGCACCACCGGCCTGCTTTCCCTGGACCCAGGAACGGGTGGAGAGGAAGACGAGGCGGAGGATGACGTGGGGATGGCGGCCATGCTTCGCTGTGTGGCAGCCGGGCTATATACCCCTTGTTCAGGCTGAGGACGCGGGGCCCCGGAGGGGGATTGGTGGGGCACCATGGAGGTGGCAGTGGCAGTACTGGTGAAGTGAGCGGTGAAGGGCTGGTAGGGGACCCCCTCCACGGTCTGCACGCTGTACCGGGGGTAAGGCTGCACGGACGCCCACATGTTGCAGTTCAAAGAGGGGGGAGCCAGGTCCGCATCAGCACCCCCACCCCCATGGCTGTCGTTCACCTCCACCCCCCCGTACATGCAGGCCTCCCTGGAGCTTATGGCCTCGCCGCAGTACGGGTGGGACAGAAGTGGAGGCTCGTATGAGGGAGGGGAGCGGAAGTAGTGTTCCTCCGAGACTGTCGGCGGCACTGTGTCCAGATACGGCCTTTTACGACCCAGTTCCAAGTGCCTGGTGTTATCTGTAAATAAATGAGCACCGAACAAAGAATTGAGACTTATTGGAACAGTGCGTATACCAACCAAATGATTTTGGTTAATATGAATCTATAGCACCAACACGTTTGTTTTGAGATTTGCCGGTGTGAAGATGTTCTGGTAGGTCCAACGCTAACCCCCACCTCTGTGTTTGAAGCAGTGATAGAGCAGGCTGGGCTCTCGGCTGGGAGGGAAGGGGTTGGAGAGATGGTCTTGATGGTCTGAGTTCCCCAGGGGCACCCCGTCTTCATACTGGTAGTGGGAAAGTACCTGGGGGTGCCCGGACAGATGAACCCCCACTCCCAGGTTCCCCGTCAGGTGACCGTGTGAGGACAGGAGCCTCTGGCGGCCCATGGTCTTAGAAATCACCGGATAGTGTTTCCTGAGGACAGAGGGAAAAAGGAGTTTTTAGGAATCCCAGCCCAGAGTGGAGAAAGTGTCAGCCTGACAAGGACGGGAGGATCAGCATGGCAGATTCTGCTTTGCCCAGACAGTAATGTAACAAACAGGATTCTGGAAACAAGCACCGATCGGGAATGTGGGGTTAAGCCGCGCTCACATTCAGTCTCACTACGTCAAAATAAACATTAGACTATTTTTAACATAGACATCCACAGATTGAGATGCCTTTTTAGTTCTCTGCATCTAAAAATACACCGCTCAAAACTATTAAGGGAACACGTAATCATCCCAGTATAACACCAGGTCATTTAAACTTTAGTGATATCAATCGGTCCAGTTAGGAAGCATGAGTCATAGTGAATCAGTGTCACCTGTTTTGGTGCAAAAGAAAGTGGCAACAAGTGCACTGTAGAGGCAACAGCAAGACAATCCCCAAAAAGGGAATGATTTTGCAGGTGGTGGGCACAGACAATTGATCTCTCTCTGACTGAGCAGCATCAGATCTGGTATCTGCTCCTTTGTGTAAAGAGAAACAGGAGAAGCCCTGCCAGAGCACTACAAAAGGGGTGCTGGTGTGCTTGTTTTTGACCAAACTGTGAGAAAACAACTCCATGAGGGTGGCGTGAGGTCCCAACGTCCTCTAGTGGGACCTGTGCTCACAGCCCAGCACTGTGCAGCTCCATTGACATTCGCCAGAGGAAACCAGAATTGACAGGTTCGAGAACTGCTCCCTTTACAGGTGAGAGCAGTTCACACTGAGCACTAAAACACGTGAAAGACCCTGGAGACGCGGTGGTGAACGTTATTCTGCCTCCAACATCCAGCATGACAATTTGGCGGTGGGTCGGTGATGGTCAGTGAGGAATATCCTTGGAGGGTGCCCTGACCTCCACGTGCTAGCCAACGGTACCCTGTTGAGTACCGGGATGACATCCTCAGACCCCTTGTCAGGTCTGGAGGACGAAGAAATCAATGCCATTGACAGTCGCTCACATTACCCAGACCTGAATCCAGCTGAGAACCTCTGGGATGTTGTGTATCAGTGCATCCAACACTTCCAAGTAGCACCACAGCCTGTCCAGGAGCTCACTGATGCCCTGATCCAGGTCTAGGAGGAGATCCCCCAGGACACCATCAGCCGTCTCATCAGGAGCCTGCCCAGACTGGAGTGCATACAGGTACGTGGGGGCCATACACACTACAGAGTCACAGACTGGAGTGCCTACAGGTACGTGGGGGCCATACACACTACCGAGTCACAGACTGGAGTGCCTACAGGTACGTGGGGGCCATACACACTACCGAGTCACAGACTGGAGTGCATACAGGTACGTGGGGGCCATACACACTACCGAGTCACAGACTGGAGTGCATACAGGTACGTGGGGGCCATACACACTACCGAGTCACATAATGCGTTGCGGTGATGACAGTCACACCAGTTGGAACCCGATGTGTGTTTTAAGTGTTCCCTTAATATTTTGGAGCAGTGTACTAAACCTACGAAGCGGGTCTGTAAGATTCTTGTTATATTTCTAACAAGGCTGTGTCAAGCATTGTTACGCTGTACGCTAAAACAGCAGATGTACATGTGCACCAGGGACGGCCCCTTATACGGCTGGCCCAACCCAGGCCTTGTCTTCATTTTCTGCTATAGCTTGAATAGAGCTCTCTTCTCTCCATTCATCTCTGGTTCTATCAGCCTCAAGTTGGGCTAAACCCATTCTTGTTTGCAAACAGGCCAGATTACGTCTGCTCTGAAACAGGAAAAATGCTTCATTTCATTCGTAAGTTGGATCCGTTATGCATTGTAACCATGAGCTACAAACATTTTCTTATTCTGAATTTACAGGATGTTAGTTTCGAAAATATATGCAGGGAGCAATTCAGTTGTGTGTATAAATAAATATCATAATGTGAAAGGCCAGTAAGTTTTAAGGAGTTTTAACAAGAACATTCATGCTATGTTTAGGATCAAATATTGTATTGTACAGAGATCCCAAGTGATGAAACAATACTGCATCTACTTTGGTTCAGATCTTTCAAGATCGATAAACCTACAAAATAACACAAAACTGTTTCTTACACGTAAGAAACATTACTATTTCCATGTGGTTTCCTCCTTCAGGGACTACATGAAACGCTGACCTCTTTATAAATATTTGGTCACATGATTTATTTTGTATTTGGTTTCCTAGAAACAAGCGGTGGCTTAACTTCCCCTTTGGCAGGGCCTATCCCACTCTCTCATGACCCATTCAGAGGTGCACTGAGCATGGCACACATTCAACAACAGGCTAACGAGAGCCGAACAAAGAGAACTGATTCCACGATCACATAAGAATTCAACAGAATTCTGCAGGGCCTCCTATGTGTAACCCAGGCTGTACAGTGCATACCCCTGGAGTCTGGAAACACGCAGGTCCCCTTCATCGCTGCCCCGGAAACCCTTAGCGAATGGGTTGTTCTCGATCTTCAGCTGAGTGATCTAGGAAGAAACCAACAAATGTGTTATTTGATAATTTAAAAAAACACATCGCTGAAAACGTTCACTAGGTTGCCTTTCTATGATTGTGAGTATCAACACAAAAAAAATAAGAAACATGATTCTTCTACTGCACAGTATCTCCGGCTGACACAGACATCCTATCGCGCTGACACAGACATCCTTTCGCGCTGACACAGACATCCTATCGCACTGATACAGACATCCCTTTGGCAGACACAGACATCCTATCGCGCTGACACAGACATCCCTTTGGCTGACACAGACATCCTACCGCGCTGACACAGACATCCCTTTGGCTGACACAGACATCCTACCGCACTGACACAGACATCCCTTTGGCTGACACAGACATCCTATCGCGCTGACACAGACATCCTTCACCTTGTGGTTCTGGTAGGAGGTGACGGAGATGAAGGCCGTCTCGTGGAACACGTGAGTGCAGTAGGCTGTGTTCTTAGAACCAAAGGCGTTGTTCTCATCAGCCTTAACAATGTGGAGCCGAGGCTGGTACTTGTGCATTGAATTCAGGATGATCTATCAGTGGGAAAGGAGGAGAGGTCAAAGGGAGAAAAAAGGTCAAGGTCAAACAGCCTCCTGCTGGGGATCCGGCTTAGTCTCTGTTGCCTGGCGGCAGAAGTGAAGGACCAGACTTTGACATGTCGGCTAGATCTCCCTCATTAAATGAACAGTCTCCCCCCGGCCTATACTCTTTGCTAAATGCCAAGTGATTTAATTGTATTGAATAGACTCCTAGTGTTAATGGGGCGCTGGATTGGGTTTTCCATGGCCAGCCATTTTGCAGATACATTTCAACGGTGCAGCATTACTGCAGTCAGTATTAAAGGGGGCAAAGAAAATGCCAAACTGTCCACACAATGTGAAGATTAGGCAACATAGTTCATTGTATTGATGATAAAGCAAAATCACTCCAGCCACACCCCTTTGTCAGACTTGAGTGGCAACCAATACGACCTGTACTGTGTACCGATCAGAGCCTGTGTTTAGGTCAGCATGCTGGCACCAGTCTTCCTCCAGTCAGCCCGGAAGCCCAGCCCCTTGTATCCCAAAGCCGGGTCATCTATCGCCCTGCTCAGTCAGGACGGATGAGCATCATGATCTCCCCCACTACCATCTCCCCTCTAAGAGTGCCCGTCCAGCGGTACTATCGTCTGTCACACAGTCTGGGGCTCGGGTCATGGATGAAGGCAGGGTGTAGACAGAGATAAGCAAGTGGCTCAATGGCTGGTTGGAACCCTGTGGTGAGCTGAGGCAGGGGACGGATGGAGGTCAGCCACCGTCTGCTCCGCTGGAGACTCTGGTGATGACCTTTGTCTAGTCCGCGAGTCTGGCAAATGCCTGTCAAGAGTCAGTGAAGGATATCTCAGTGAAGGATAACTCTGTGCTCTGGTTGCATTGAACAGAAAAGCCTTCCTGGAGATATTCAGAACCCAAGCATGCTTTCTCTTTCATCTATAGATGAATTGTCTATTAGAGCCCTAGACAGTCTACTGGGGGTTTTATTAACCAAGGCACTGCCTCACTCGTTGACAGCTGGGACGTGAAACCCTTGTAATGTGGACCACCTTTTTTGCCAACAGTAGCGAAGGAAAAGTAGGGTCCAGCTTCCAGATCGGTCATAGTGTTTGAACTGCAGATGCTGACCATGTCAACTGCAGATGGATCGTTAATTGGAGGTGGTCAGAAGGGCTGCCATAAATCTGAACATCTGAGATGCCCCCGAGGTTAAAGCTGACAGCCATCTTGCGAACGAGTGTCGTTCTGGTGACACTATTCTTTTGTAACTAAAATGTACAAGTAATTGAAAAAGGTATACATACCACATAAAGGTACAGAATAATGTGTTCTTAGTAATAAAAAAATTCAATTAATAAAATAAATTGTTTGTTTGTAATCCAGATAATGACTATCCCAATACACAGACGGGAAACTCTATCGTAAGAAGTCTTTTTGCCACTATTCACAATGAGTTAGGCTAGAGATGACTAAGTGAATTGCTAAATAGCACACATGCCCCATACAATTAACCAATATCTTCCGTGCGGGGGAAAAAAGGTATGTTTTGGATGACAACATTAAATGTTCCTTCATTTTGAAGTGGCCACCCACGTACTGACACACACACAGTCATTCTGCAACGTTCACATAAACACACTTGATAAGACACTCTCAAGGACCCAAGGGTCCGTCACTGACTGTCAGTAGCTCACTTCACAGGCCGTTTGATTTAGACCCCGGGTCAGGGTACCGGGTCAGCATGGGCGGAGGGGGGATCCATATACAGACCAGGTGAAAATGCCCTCTGGGTCTGCTGTTGTTGTTCCATGGCCATCAGCAGGGCTTAGTAAGACCCCGCCCCTCCCCTCGCTAGCTCTCCCTGTCGCTGTCTCTCACTCTGTCCTCATTACTCACCCTTATCACTGGCAAGGCAGTGTACTCAACCTGACAGCGGGCCCCGCCGCTGATCCCAGAGGTTATGAAGCTAATGAGCTCTCCTTCTGATGGGATGGTTTCGGACAGGTCTTCCCAGAGTTCTTCTGGACTGGGCAGCCACTGTGCGGTCACACCTCACCTCCCTCTGGGGCAGGGGGCCGGACGTCTCCTCTCTATCGCTTGTTCTCTCTGTAATTCTCTCTTTGCAGCGCTTTTCCTTCTCCTCTCTGGCCTAGTACCTGCCGTGGAGTCTTATCCGACCTTCATATGACCTGTATTGTAATTGCTTAAATGCACAAGTTGTGGTCAGCTGTGGGATTAACCGTCTGTGCTTATAGCTGCAAAAACATTGGAGAAAAGAAATTCCGAATCAAAGCCCAACCCCCTCCGATATATACCACATTTGTTTGTGTTCCGCTGTTCAGAACACAAAAAGCGGAACTAGATGTTTGTAAGCCATCAGTTCATATTGTAAAAAGCTTTACCACACACTGGTGTCCTTCCACCTCACAGCAGTTGATAAAGAATTGTATAGCAATTCCAAGTACTCGGTAATATGAAATACTACAGTATTATCCCAAAGAAATACACTGTAGTCAATACTATAGTATTGTCATAAGGTGCAAACAGGCCCAGCCTGCCTCATCGGCTTCACACCAACGCCCCCAAAGTAGGCTGGCAAGTTCCGGAACCTACCGGGGGCGGTAGGCAGGGCCGGCCCCCACCATGCCTCGCGGCAACTCATCGGAACCTTGTCACCTGAGGTATAGAGAGGCTTCCGGAGAGCCGGGAGAAGAGTTGACAAGCTGAAGAAGCCGGTGGCCATGGGTTGGGAAAGGTACAAGGTCAAAGAGGAGGAATCGGCATCAAAGGGGGACAGGGGACGGCCCTTTGACTTTGTAGCCCAGGAGGGAGCAGGATAGTATGGGGAAGAAGAGGCCAGCGAGAGGACCGCCTGTGCAATGTCTTACTAGGCGAAACCAGTAATTACAGTAAACTACAATCACGTATACTCAGTGCTCGCAAACCTTATCATGAAATTGCTTTCAAGTGTGATCAGGGGTTACTATTACAGAAGCAGTATGCCATATTATGCTGTATTATCTTTGGTAATACTCAATTATTTAAATAGCATAAGCTCCGCCCATTAATGGTTTACATTAGCTTGAGCACATATCATAGGACCATTGGCTTACTATTGTGGGGAAGACTATGTACTGGGGTTCCCAACTGATGGTGATCTGACTAGCCTCCAAGGACTAGAGGTCACCTGCCTAATGTTCCTGTTGCTGTTACTGTGCAATGGTCCGGCATATGCCCATGGAGTTTTTCTGGTCTGCTTCTGTTGCTGTTATTATAAATGAGTGAATGTTAACCTGTGGTCTGATGCTGTTATTATAAATGAGTGAATGTTAACCTGTTGTCTGATGCTGTTGCTGTTATTATAAATGAGTGAATTTAACCTGTGGTCTGATGCTGTTGCTGTTATTATAAATTAGTGAATGTTAACCTGTGGTCTGATGCTGTTATTATAAATGAGTGAATGTTAACCTGTTGTCTGATGCTGTTGCTGTTATTATAAATGAGTGAATGTTAACCTGTGGTCTGATGCTGTTGCTGTTATTATAAATGAGTGAATGTTAACCTGTGGTCTGATGCTGTTGCTGTTATTATAAATGAGTGAAAGTTAACCTGTGGTCTGATGCTGTTGCTGTTATTATAAATGAGTGAAAGTTAACCTGTGGTCTGATGCTGTGGCTCGACAGAGGGTCACTCACATGCCCAAAGGGGTCCAGGTGGTTATTAGTGAGCTTCAGCTTCTGGAAGGACACCAGCTGCCTCATCCAGTGGGCTCCTGTGGCAGGGGAGTCGGGGTGAACATAGAGCCGTCCTGGCATGGCCGGCTCCGCCTTTCCTGCCACCATCCTGAGAAGTAGACAGAAAGGGAGAGCAGGAGAGTGGGAAGCAGACAGGGGGAGATGAAAACTAAAAAGGGTGGTACGACGTAATCCTCATTATCATCATAAGTACCCCTTGGCACATGGGACGGCAACAGCAAACCTATTGTCCAACGCTTGTCATGGCATAGCCAACATTTCCAGCTTCCACAGGACTCACTGAGACTTACGAATCCCCTTTCATACCAAACACGTGTAGCTACAGGCAGTAATGATACAAAGCCACACTCTAGGGGGCTGGGCGAGACATTCACCCAGACTAGGGGGTGGTGCTGGTGGCTGCTTCAGCCGTAAAATCACTGCTAATTATGCTCCTCCAGGGTGTCACTGAGAGAGTCCAGAACCCTATACTGGCAAACGCTGAGATTTCAGGACATCCCACAAACATCTACACCCAATGGCTGTAAAATGTCTGGGTTTCTGCAGGAGAAAGTATAGTGGTTCATTTATATGGTGCCAAATGGCATCCCATTTGCTACATAGTGCAGTACTTTTGACAAGAGCCCCATGAACCCTGTTCAAACAATAGTTCAATGTGTAGGGCATAGGGCGCCATTGGAGATGTAGACCTCTCTGTTTTCCGATTTGGGTTTCTGTTTTCAGTTTTAACACACCTAACCGATTCCGTTATTTTCCCCATTTGCGTGTTTGGCAGGTCGATGCCGCTCGGGTGGGCAAAGCTTTGATAGCATCATCCCAGACGTAGGGTCACAGGGAGGACAGCGGGTACAGCCCAGCTGTTTTTAGCCAGTTGGTTTTGACAGGCGGCTTGCCAGCACCCTACGGTAATAAACTGTGTGCTAATGACAATCTGCAGCTACAGTTCTGTTAGTGCAGCAACTGAGACACGAGGCTCTACTGCTAACAAAGGAGCATGCATTGGCATGCTTTGTATAATAGGATGGTCTAAACTACAAAGTTGCACATAAACAGACTGTCCACTTAAAATAAAATAAAATGATCATAATGGTGCTTTATTTTCATTATCTTTCACTCTATCTGAGCAGTGTTTTTTTTATTCTGCAGCCAAGATGCTTTACAAATTGTCGGAAGAATATCCTTTTTGTAATAAACTAACAAATATTTTCGTGGGGAGAGAGCATTAGAGCTCTCCTTTTTACAAGAGCAATGATGTAGATGGAGGGCACCGGTCAGTTTTCCTCATTACACAACAAAAATGAACTCCTCATCTACTCTGTAAAGGGAACTACACTTATGTGGCAGCCTCTTACACTAACACTGGCATATTTGGGCTCCAATAGGAGTGTGGAGCATAGAATTGATTAAACAATGTAAATGCAAAAACGACAGGTATTGAAACGATTCTGAGGCTCAGCCTTCAGTATTGCATGCTGAGAAATAACGGCTCAATTTGAGCACACATACATTTTTATTTTTAATACAGCTTGTTCAAAGTCAGTGCACTGCAAACTGTTTGGATCCCGCATACAAAGGTAACAAACAAAATAGCTTTTGTCACAGCCGGTTGCCTGATAATTGTAAGTTGAATACAAATATTTCTTGTCAAAGTGCAATGAGCTGTTCTCATTTGAGAATTTCCACTTAACACAGGTTGCACCACTCCAGCATTCAAACTGAGCAGTGTAGGGAACCCGCCCTAGAGTTGGACAAGTATTACATCCTAAATCCATGGGCACTCCCCTAGACTTGAACACACACTGTACATCAAACTAGCCAACCAAAACCGCCTTCAAGAGTCGCTAGAACCTAATCCTTAAAGCAACATTTTAACAATGGTTTTATAGCTTGTAAAGGAGGTTTATAAAAAGTGACTTCTAGGTCAAAAAAAGATTTACTTTCAAAAGATATTTCTGTAAAGATTCCCTTTTAAAACAAAGCTTGAAACATCTTGTAATGTGTTACCTTAACCGCTACAAGAGAGAAAGGCGAACATTTTATCTCTGACTTACCACTTGTTTTCACAGAACTTGTAGCGATGGTCGTCAGCGGGCACAATGTCTGTGAGGAGGATATACTTGGTTTTAGGGTTCATCCCTGACACTTTCACTTTGTAGCCGGGGAACATCCTTCTGCAGTGGACACAAAAGAAGGTGCTTACATTAGATTACACATGGGATGTGTCCCAAATGGCACCCTATTCGTTATTGGCCCTGGTCAGTGCACAGGGTCCAATATATCTTTGGAGATATGGCGTCAACAAGGATCTGCCTTTATTCAAAGATAAAACATATATAAAACATATAACTAAACATATACCCACAAACAATAAAACATGGCAAATAAGTAGTCCCCCCATAAGGACTGAGTACTGGTGATGTGCATATGCACTGCTTGGCTGCTAGCGATCACGCTATAATGCAAGAACGACATGACCTTACTGTTAGTAAACCTAAAAATAGAAAATCCTAGTTTACCAAATAAAAAAACATTTGCAGTGCGATTTGAAATTAGGCTTCCTGTCTTGAATGGTTACTTCTTAAAAAAGTGACCATTTAGACCTTTTTAAGTAAGCCAGCCATCCTATTATTACTGGTAACAAAGTAACCTAACCCTGATCCAATTTCCAAAGACTTTAGCACGGTAATCTAGAAATTTATTTAATGCCTAATGTCTTTGTGCTGCCCAAACACCTTAAAGCTTTGAGGGACATTGAACAGAAATGAAGGTGGCAAGGTGCTTTGTGCTTGATTATATGATGTCACCCAAGCTTTCTAAGTACCTTCTGTCTACTAGCCACCTGACTTTTTACGTGCCACTCCAATCTGTTCACAAATTGTCCAATGAAAAGATTTTCCCCTTCAGATGAACTTCAGGTGGATTTAGCCCCAAGGTGTCTGTGCGTAGGCTGAGTGCTTGGGGGTAAGCATGGATAAGAGGCTCTTCTTTAGCTTTGCACAAGGGTTTTAGCCAGCCCTGAGTGTAGCATCAGCACAGAAAGTGTTCTGCCCGCATCATGTTAGTGGATGATTAGCACTCAGACTGTGGCTCAAACCCAGCTTAGAGACTGATTGGGATGCATAAGGAGCTAGAAAGGTCACGGGGGATTACCGAGACCAAGGAGGTACGTATGTAGGTGTGTAAAAGACAGTGTTCCAAGAACTCACAAAGTATTGGCAAGGGCAACACCAAAGTACCTAGAATGAACCAAAGGTAGAACACTGGAAAGCACACAGGTGAGCACACCTAACTAAGCTAGATACAGCTGCATGGAGTCCTGAGTGGCTCAGTTGAAAAGAGTGTGGTGCTAGCAACACAAAAGGATCGCTGCACAGTAAATCACTTTAGAAAATTATTCAGACCCACCTGCTATTCTCATAGTCGGTCCACAGAGACAAACTGTCACATATTGTGTCAGTGTCCTGTACTCGTTTTCTACACCGCAGACATTTAAAGTGATTGAGTCTCGACTTCCTCTGACGATATAAGTGTGCAGCAGCCGTGCCATAAAAAGACACGAGTGTGGGAATGCAGTGAGTGCAGCGGTACTCTCCACCTTCATCCACCCCAGAGAGAAAGAGAGCCCCCAGGAATGATGGACAGAATATGCTAATATCGCAGACTTGGCAATAAAACACGTTTGTGTGTTCAGTGCTACCTTCCGTGACCTCTTCCCTCTTCTCTCTTTTTCATCCCCGTCTACGTCAAGGCAAAGGGATCTGCAGCACCCTTATAAACCCCTAAGTGCGTTTTAATGGTATCTTGGAGTGGTGGGATCGGCCAGCAGTTTGTGCTGTGGACTCGTCATCGCACCACACCGTCCCTGTGAGTTGGGCCGTCGAAGGGGACCGTGCTCCAACGCGGTTCATCTGTCGCTTTCCTAGGAATAGTGGACGGGTGAGACAAACTCCTGAAAGGCTGATGATGACGTGGTCTCTGAATGGATAAGTGTAAGAGCCAGGCAGATATGCCCGCTTATGCACGCTAATCATGAGGCTCTGAGTAAATCCAAAGTAGAGCACAACATAGGGACAAGTGTGTGCGATTTCGGGACCTCTGCTGCTAACGCACAAGCCTTTAAAAGACTCATCGCAGATCCCCCGGCCTGACATAGGAGCCCTAAAACCTGGTTCATGGCTCACATAACTGTAAATACTCAATCCATCCTGTAAGGTAAAGGAGATTAAAGCCTGGTAATCTCCCTCTGTCTCTCTCTCAGGCTCCAAATCCAATCAGGAGATCAGTCCTGGTGTCATGCTCACAGAAAGACACTTTAATCTGTGGGGAACATCCAAAACAGACCCTAAAATCATCCGAGACCCACTCACACCGTCCAACCAGGCCCGCCAGGGGGCATGTCTGTAAAGTTGTCTCTATGAGGTAAAAGGCTATTTCTATGTAACTCAGCCTGCCATTATTCCTATTGGCTTTCCAGCACATTCATAAGAATGATTCCTCACTCATGAAAGCCATGGGTATACAATATTGTGTACAGTTACTGTAAAAACACTGTCTCCCTATCGGAGTTTCCAAAAGGCTCTGGACAAAAGATCCTCAGCTCTGCGAGGGGGCCCACACTGGATCATGTAGCATGGCTAAATGGTTAATCGGAGATGACAATTGGTCAGCCACCACTGCCTCAGCCCTGCCAGATGACGAAGCATGTTATATTAAATGAAATGCAGACCTCTACCACAGACCACATATATTCACGAAATATGAATATAAACTTGCTAAAATCCGGCACTTGTAGCTGGCACTCTCTGCACTTGGTGTGACTTTTAGGAAGTTATTAACTGACCTTACTCCACAGGTGATGCTGTCCAATTCACATCACCCATAATTCTTCCCAGCCACTCATCAGCTAGCAGTCAAGTCAAGGCTCAAACACAGGCTATAGTGTTCAGTTGAAGATACAAAGTAGTACCTTAAAGTACCTTAGATACAAAGGAGTACCTTCCTAAAATGTTTGAGAAACTATCACTCATTTACCGCTCCCTGCTGCGAACAACATGCTTGCATTCCGACTTACATATGAGGATAATAAGGTAATGTGTAGAAACACCCCTGAAGAAGGCAATTAGCAACCCTGTTACGGTCAGCCTGTTATGGTCAACCCTGTTACAGACAACCTTGTTATTGTCAACCCTGTTACGGAACACTCTGATACAGACAACCCTGTTACGGTCAACCCCGTTACGTAAAACCCTGTTACAGACATCCCTGTTGCGGTCAACCTTCTTATAGTCAACCCTGTTACATTCAACTCTCTTATGGTCAACCCTATTACAGAAAAACCTGTTACGATCTACCCTCTTATGGTCAAACCTGTTACGGTCAACCCTGCTACTTTATTTGCCACTTTTTGTATTTATAGATGCAGACCGGGACTTTGTAAAAATATACTGCTAAATTTGTTTGGATGTGTTATATGTAATACATATGTGAATAAGCTAGACATATAATCACTATCATACCTCAGATAGTGAAATTACAATTTTGAATACAAAGGGTTTTGATGACAAACTGGCGCATACATGACATGCATACATTTCAAGGACGCTTTTGGGTTAAACAGCGGTACTTTTAGAAACCAGTGGCAGGAAATTGTGGACTCAATTTTTAAGTATCAAAGTAGTTGTTTTGTTTCCTAAACATGACACCACAGGCACATAATTGACAAAAAAGAACCCCTTGATGTCCATCACCTTGAAGTACAAGACAGGTCTATAACCTAAAGCATATCGCTTTTTTAAATAATGAACTTTAAAACTGTTGCATTTGTTACAAGAAGGATCCATGAAAACTCAGAAATAGTCAGAACCTGATGATTAATAGTTACTCCAAAGGCCAGTGTTTTTCGTTGCTTGTGCGTGTCGACATCTCAGAGAGTGTTTGTGTGCGTAGACGACTGGAGAGCATGAGAAATGGGGATGGAGAATGTATATGATATCAGTGTCGGTGTGAGTGTGTTTGTGTGGCGGATGCCAGCTGTTACTTTCCAGGCAGCCCAGCGCTACGACCCTCCCTGCCTCCTGGGCCAGTCTCAACCGGCACCCTATTCCATCCATAATGACCCAGACCTGAAGAGCTTAGGTCAACAGGAGTGCACTGTACAGGGAACAGGGTGCCATTTGGGGCTCACATCAAGTATCTGGGAACCTCCAGCACTGAGGGAGATCAAAAGCAGCAGCAAGGGGATGATGGAGCGCTCCGGGCCCAGCTAGACACTTCTGATGGCGGGCGCCGGGCTCCCCTTATCACCCCTCCACCACCGCTCCCACTGACGGCTGTATACAGAGAGAGAGAGGAGCCCCATGTGTACAGAGAGAGAGGAGCGCCGCCAGGGTACTTTGAAGAGCAAGGATTAAGAATGGGACTGTGGCCTTCGTAATAACAAGCCTACATGTCTACGATCAGGGCAGAGCTCCTCAGTCACAAGTTCACCTCGCCCCGGCCTTTCACCTAACTTCACTTGCCTCGTTCCTTGGAGTGCTGAACGGACCCTACATACCCTCTATAGCAATGGTATTCGAATACGCTGAGGGACACAGGGGACCTGCAGTGATGTCACACTGAATTATAATATACAGAATGTAAAAATGATATAGTGCATATTATTTTTTGATGCAGATTGTGTGGGACAAAATACTAACTTCTTAAAAAGTACAGATGATAGCTTCTTTTTTAAGGAAAGGGTTGGTTTATTTTCAATTAAATAAAATGTTAGAATTTGAAGGATAATAATTCTGTAATAAAATCAAAATGAAAAACATATTTTACGGTTATATTTGATTTGGAGCAGATTTGCAAGAAATGCCGCACTTGAAAATGGGGTGCACAGAAATTCTAACACTGAAAATAACAACATTATACCATTTTTCTAAATAATAACATTCTTATTGCAGAATGCCAAAGTTCTATAGTATGCTAACTGCTCACTGTAATACTTCCCAACAGAACAATTTCCAGAGAACCTTCTTTAGTAATTTATGCATTTTGAGCACTACTTCCCGATATTCCTTCCAGATATTTAGATGAAAAGGTCTCTGTTGGAATATATTGGCATTGAATTATTTTGGCAGTCTCAGTTGCACCTTGAACAACAATATTTATGTTAGCACCTGCAGAGCAAAATGTCAAACTAGAACTAGTGAAGCAGTGAAACAGCTAATTTTACTCAAATGTATTTAGTATGTTGTATTCCCATCTCCAGATTAAACAAAGTTAAAGAATGTTACTATATAAAATCAAAATGATCAAGAAAACAACAGATCAATTATACATTTTTAGACAAACTAATGTAACAGTGTTTATTCAACTTTAAATTTAGTAACACCTCAATTTTTGTTATTTGGTCCTGCTACTGGTTGAAGCACAGCGATTGTATGAATACAAAATATCTGACATTATTCCCATTTTAAATTTGCTGTGCTTTTAAATGGTTGATTTTGCTTTAGTTGTCATCTAAACACATTTAATAAAAACAAAACCTCAAAATCAAACCGCTGGAATTGATCCTGCTCCATTCTAAGCAATGTAAACCTGGGCAGTTTCCCAAATGGCAACCTAGGGTGCACTACTTTTGAACAGAGCCCATTTGGGACGCCAACCTAGTCTTCTCTGGCTTCTCAGGCTGATTGACTGTATAAGCTTAGTCAGTAAGACAGATTTTCCAGCAGTGCAGCTGGTGAAGCCGCATTGCAATGCATCGCGCTGTGGCCGAGCCCTTCAAAGGTTTTAAGGGATTCTCAGCACACTTTATCAGCTGGACAAGGAAAAGCCCATCTTTCACAGTGATGGGACCTTTTACATTTCGAACTGGGAATAAAGCCTCCATGAGGAATGAGGGGAGGGCGGAGGTTGGTTAGAAACTGTCGACTCATCTTCTGGTTAATGTCCAAGTTAAGGGCCAGACTATCTAATCCACGGGACCGCATTAAATCTAACACACAGAGCAATGCTGTCAGCAGTGTTTTCAATTAGATATTGATTTGAGCAGGAATGCATCTCCTCACTTCACCAGATAACTGTAGCTCTTCATGACTGAAGCATGTTGTAATTGGTTGCCTAAGCTCCAGCAGTGGTTTGGTTAAGTGAGGAGACACTAACTAAAAAAAAGCTGTTCAATTAGCAGAAGTTCCCTGTATATTTACAATATGAGTACAGTTTAGTTTAGTTTACTACCATAGCATTGCTAATGTTTTTTGCTGTAGGTACTTACCTGCCTGCTTTAGTAATGATCATTTCTGTCCCGGCCTCATGGAACTTCTTCCACAGCTCCCTCTCATTTAGAACAACCTTGATGTTCTCAATGTTCTACAGGGGGAAAGGTGAAAACAACCACATGATTAGCATTGACATCTCCAGACTCTGACCCCATATAAAAGCACCAATCATTTTACAGGACCAGGGATTGTTTTAACAGGTTAATGGTTTTCGAATGTTTCAAATAATTAAAACTTAGAGCAAGGAAACGTTCCATCCAAGGATAGGAAACTTCTGAATAATCGTATCTTAGTAGTTGTGGCGTTGGCTATGTTGAGACTACATTACCCATAGTTACCTGGTCTGGCTCATTGTCATGGGGTATGCTGGCAGTTGTAGGCATGCCCCTGTGTGGTGGGCCAGGACTGACGTCTGGGGTACCTCTAGGCTGAACCCCTGTCACAATGTCATCCGTCACAGCTGAGGCCTTCTCCTGGAGCATCTCTTTAGGACAAGCAATGTGTTCAGTTGCAATGCACAGACTTAAAATAAACATACCAGAGTTGACAAAGGCATAGTGAAAATGGCATGATACTCAAAATACACAAACTCATCTACCGGCTTTAGTACTTAAATAAAACAGTGTGACTATACAGCCGCTGCCACGGTAGATAGTGGTTTGAGTGAAAGTAAAGTTGTTATATATAAATGCGGTTCAGTTTGTGTTTCTGAAAGGAAATAAACAATACATATATATAAATATATATATATAGGTATATATATTTATATCTATATACCTATTTCAAATAATGTCACAGGATTAGAATTTGTAGAAAATAAATAATTAGTGGGGGGAAAATAAATAAATAATTAGTGGGGAACTATTTGAAGAAAAACACTGGACTAATGAGACCTTAATCTTAAATGATATAACACTAAAAAGTAAATTGCATGTTTGGCTGACAATAAAATCTCATTTTAAACCATTTAACAAAATATATACTGCACTGAAAGAATACACACTTGAATTTGTATGCAAGAAGGAAATGTCAGTGCCTGTTGTGGAACAGTTCTTAGAAATATTTGTTTGTTCTTAGAAACCAGGTCAGTGTTTTGTCCCCAAGCTATTATGAGTCTGTGACAAAGTATCTGTTAAATTCTGAAGGCAAAGTCATTTTAAGGTGGCTCACTGCAGCAAAGATCTATGTGCCATTGGGGGAATTTTGTCACAATGACCCCGATTTTATGATGGACCCTCAATCGTGCAAAATAGGGCAGATGTTTGCAGAAAGTGCCCATATGAATTCAGAGGATAACATAGTGTCATAATAGTTAACTGTACATGTACACAAATCTCTGCTCTCCACTCACATGACACGATGGTATGGTAGAAAATGTTACTTCACCCACCTTCAGGCAAACAACAAATTAAATGTTGAGATACAGTATTACCTGTTGACCTCTATATGCTTGTAGGTGCATGACCCACCACAAGGAGTTGCTAGAGTGTGATGAGATATGGACTCCCCTGCCAGCCTATCCTATCCCTGGACAATAAAGGCCAAATATGCAGCGTCTCCCAGTAACAACCATCTGTGACGCTGCCTGGGATATAACGCAATAATTAGCTTTTCCAGAACAGCCAATCCCCTTCCAGCATGCATTTTGTTCTGGGTGGTAATCAAATTCTATTTGTAATATCCTGTAAGC
Organism: Novumbra hubbsi; assembly: GCA_016801125.1. NCBI lineage: Eukaryota > Metazoa > Chordata > Actinopteri > Esociformes > Umbridae > Novumbra > Novumbra hubbsi. Next base: position 27,843 of record JACXGK010001757.1, read on the forward strand.
ATCTTTATTTGAATTGTCTGACATTTAGTTTGATGAATTAAATAAATGTATTCATAAAATTGCATGTAAGTGTACATGGTAATAAAAACTAGATCAAATATATTGATAGTTTTGTGGATAAAGTGTTTCCATTTAAAAATAACATTGGTGTTAAACGAGCTGATATGTTGGGTTCTGATGCGGTAAGACTGTTAAACTAAGCTCATTAGACACTTTAATTAAGTTATATTCTTTAAGGATACACATAGTTAATTTATTAGTTCAAATATGTATGTACCAGTTAAGCATCCCAGCATTAAGAACTTGGAGTCAAAATCTATTTGTTCTATAAAACAGTTGGATTAAATATTTACTATTCTAGCATTACAGGGGGATGACTTGTTACTGCTCCTAAACATTCTTCATTCCATTAGTCCAGGTCACCATATGAAACTCTCTCTCACGGCTTTAAACCTCCAGGACAAACAACTTCTCACGAGAAACACAGACGGCCTGGTCTAGCCTACTCTGATCCATACAGTTCAGTTTCACAGGACACTCTTTAACCATCCATTTTCCTCTACAAAGTCCACTCGGCCCTGGTCAAAATGTGTTCGCTATATGGAGGCTAGGATGCCATTTGGGACTAACGGAGTTCTACATTGTTCATATCCGAGAGTTCTTACACTCACGCCTGCTCTCCCTTCATCCCAGGCCTGTAAACAATGTGAGTGCTCCCTCTCAGGATGAAAGAGGAGAAGCTGCTCGCTCTGTAAACCAACATAGACATTTGCTAAAGCCAATAAAGATAAGGTCTGACAACCACGGCCAGGCACACTGCAAATTAGCCGAGGTACTTTTTACCCTCCAAAACAGGGCCCTTTCACTTACCCTGTTTAACAAAGCACGGTAAGCTAGAGCTCTGTTTATATCTCTGTCACCCCCGGACATATAATCCACTAAACTATTCATGGCAGGTTGTCCTGTGTGGGTGTAGGGAGGCTATTTATTGTGGTCAGTCTGATATGCTGGAAGCTGACCGAACTCAATTAGCAACTGTTGCTTTTTGGCACCTGAGTTCTTGATTAGGAGCAATACCCTGACAGAAAATAGAAGGGTGACTAGGTAATAACTGTGTATGTATCAAGGTAAATTTGGCAATTTTTGGCTATCTGCCTGTTTGTCTTCAAGTGTCTGTTTTATTTGAAACGTATACAAATGTATAAACATGCATGTAATTTAAAAAGCTGCCATAAATCCATTTTATGAAGCGGCCAGTCTCATGCATCTGGTGTTGTGTTGCAGAGAAACATATACAGCCAAGAGGGAGAAAGTGTGTGTGGTGGGAGACTGTCTAAAATGTGAGTACATTGAACCTCGGTTTTATTTGGTAGCTACAACTATTTACAAAGAATTTCAACCAAAAGCCCAAACTCCCCATGTAACATATCTTTGGGCTTCTAAGTCCTCCTCTGACGTCAGGTAGACAGTTTTGGTAGCTCAAAAGTAGATATGCGTATTGTGCTGTAGATGTCTTGATCGATTCCCTAGACAAACATTAATTAGGCCATTATTTTAATTAATCTTTTAAATGATCCATTAGCTATAAATGTCAGTCCCAAAGATAGATTATCACAGAATATCTATGATTTAATTTATTGTATAAATATGAACATTTTCATAGCACAGATTTTGTAGATATCTACAGTCCTGTTAAAGTGCTATGTATATTTTGGTATTCATTTTATAATAGTGTTAAAATAATTTTTTTTAGTCCTACACATCTAGAAATAATTTGATTTGATTTTTGATCATGTCATTTTAAATTGTAATTTCAAAGAATTAACATTATTGTTTTCTGCAACTTACACTGGTCTGTATGAACTACTTAAATTACCTTTATTTTTTACTCAACCAACTAATTGGTCATAATAATTATTCTATTTCTACTAAAATAATGATTATTGTTTTAATTATTCATTGTATTAATAAGAATCCTAAATATATTATTTGTAACATTATGTAATAATAATAACCATTATTAACCTAAATTACTAAAACGTAAATGTGAAGTTGAACATAAATTATGCTTGTTTCACTTTTTATGTCAATTTCCATGAGATTTTAATAAATTGCCAGGGCCGGAATACAGGTATCTATTGTTATTTTACGTATGGTCTATAATACAAACTTTTTTTACATTCCATTAGAGATTTGTTGTAATTTCTACATAGCACAAGATTTCTACACACTAGCTGTGAATAAAAGTGCCCTCTCAGACATTTGCTCTTAACATATTGTGGAAATTGAGAAATAATCTATGACCTTAAAATGCTGTAAATATATCTTGTTTATAGTAACCTGAAAATCATATTGTGAAAATTACTAACATTTATCTTACAATTGATTTGAGAACAGGTGAAATGCACAGAAAGGGTGACTTAGAAATGTTACTCTTAATATTTAATAACCTTTCTGCAGACATGATGAGTTGATCAAATGTATAATAGTAGGCTATACCGCAGCATCATACAACTGCTACTTTAGGACATTGCGGTAACTTTTGGTCTTGCTCATACAGACGCACCGTTATCAGGTTTACCCTCACTTTCCACAGCCGTGCAAAGTATATCCAACACTAATCGCATTACAGAAGATCAGCCTACGATAGAGTCAGAGCTTGCTTGCAAAGCATAAAGATAGTCAGATTACACTGAAGATAGGCAATACTATTGTTATATTACGCCTACCTCATTAAATAGGCTATAATAGGCATGAATCCATATCTTTTCCGAATGGAAATTTGCAGTCTTCACCAAGGAATTAGCGGGTTGTTTCAGTAAGTTCCACTGGGACGTAGTTAGGGCGGTTGTAGGTCGTCCAGCATCTCATCTTAATATGCTTGCTTATCTTTCCCGGTTTAATGCAACTCGAGTAGATTAAACTACCACACACGCGTGAGCGCCCATGTCAATAACCCTGTTTTGGTGCGATTCAACGCTCGTGAACTGAACTGAAGCAAACCCCGCGCGTGTGCAGTGCGGTTTGAGCTTTAGAAAGAATGAACTTGGTATATTATGTTTTCTTGTTAGGACAAAAAACGTTCGTCAACCTCTTCAACAGTTAAAGCACAGAGACGGGTGAACAGTTTCCACCTACACCCCCCCTCCCCCGCCCCTTCCCTCACCGCTCTCACCGTCGCAGACCTGACGTCGCTCCCCTCCCGACGAGAACACCTCAGAGCGAGAAGCGCGGTTCCTCTGGAGCCAGAATCTCTCCACACCAACGACTATTGGAGCAATAATCGTTGTATGACAACCTCATCTCCTCCCCCATCCCACTAGCGATTGGTTATTAAAATAGCAAGCTATTCACGAGCTAGCCTATACAAGGAGCCTATTCAGTTTAATGGTGGCAATAATATACATAATAAACTATTCAACTAATAATTAGCCCGGTATTTCACCAGAAAGGTTTTTTCACACAAAAAAAGAGTTCGACTAACCAAGAGCACAGACAGCCTTATTTTTGCTACCCGTCAATAAATCAGAATTGTCTTGTGAATGCTGACTTCTGAAGGTCACGGGGATGACGACTACACTTACCGCTATAGCGTAGACAAGTGCACCGTTATTGCTGAAGCCATGTTTTCCGATTACAACATCAATAGACGTCGAAGAATTTTGCTAAAAAGTCATACATTTTCAAGTGAAATATGGCTGAGGTTTTAGAGTAAATTGGTCGAAGCAAGAGGCTGAAACACCAATAAATCAACAATAGGCCAGTAGTTGGCAAGTTGGGTCGGTCGGTAGCTTGACTTACAGTATATCTACTGGTGACATGCCCAAATGAACGAGAACAGCCTAATGTCCTCCCGCCACAGTTTGTCATTTCCTCTAAAGTGATTTTAACTTTTTCAATATCTGTCGGCCAACGTGACTGTTGAGAGGGAATCTAGACTCTGTTTAATGTTAGGACGTGAGTGGTTATTGGTTAATGTCATGTTTTGGAGACCACTTCGAGTTCTATCTTAGATAGAAAATCGCATTATAATTACGAAATACCTTGATTTTGATGATTTTGAACCAAATTCTATCTTCCTATCGTCCGTTTGTTGAAATTAGACTACTTGTGTATTTTTCAAGTTTTCAAGAATTATACAGCCTGAAATAAAACAATGTTTTGTGCTATTTCACCTATTTACATTTTAATTGGGGTGATTTTTATTTAAACTAAAATATTACTATTCTAAACATACGAATAGTCAGCACTACTACTACTATTATTACCACAACTAATATTAATATTATTTATAATAATATACTAATAATCCTAATATAATTAAAGGCTCATGTAATTTTTTCGATAGGCCTGTAACTTTATTGTAAGATAAAAACATATTAAATTAGCCAATTTAATAAAGAAATGTGAGGGAACAATTATAATGAATAATTTATACAGCATTTTTATACAAGACCAACTCATAGCCAGATCAAACCCAAATGAGACAATAAGCTATCTTAATTCAAAAGGCCAAAGCCTCTTGAGTTCACGTGAAGGCCTTTTGTTGCTTACGAACAAACAGTTCAATATCCAAGGCAGTCCTCAAAAACATATCTGATTTGTACGGAAGTAAAATAGTGACTATTAGGGAAAACATGTACACCCACGAACACTTTTTTCAGATTCTACCACGAACCCAAAAGGGTTCTCAATGGAACGCAAAAAGCTTTTTCCTAAAGGAAGCGCTCAAGCATGCATTCAAGTTATTTTTTGTAATAAGATGGTGGACCAAATATTGACGCTAGCCTACATTAATTGTATGAATACACAGTTAGTAGACAATGGGCGAAAACCACGAGGTTACACCGAAAGAAATCTCGATCAAACTGAGAAGGGTATTTAGAGGATATGCACTTTTCTGTGTGCGTCTGTAGTGAAAGGCTTCAGGAATTGCGGATGTGCAAAGAATGTGCACCAGACCTGAAAAAACGCAATGTTAAATGCATTTCAAATAACCAAAGGCTCATAGTCAAGTCTTCATAAATGGCCTGCACGTGATGTAAAAGTAGCGGTTCTTACCTCCACGTTACTGAGCTGCCCTTCACACGAACTTGACCTCTGCTCTGCCCTTTAGTTCTGCTTTTCTTCGGGGAATCTTAGTTTGTTTCACAAGAACAAACCTTATCCGTGGTATAGAAGATGCTTCTCCTATAAAATGGTAGATTTTTTATAGGATTTGAATTGAGTTAGGTTTCTCAAAGGGAATTTAAACTTCACTCACTCCCACCATCACGTGATGCAGAAATTAGGAACAGGAGTCCAGAGTGCTCGTGGGCTTGCCTAGCACACAACGTTAAGGCATCGTTAAAAACGTCCCTATTACACATTCCTTGATGTTTTGGTATTTGGTCAACAAACTTTTCGTTTCATTTCTGATGAATTGCGCTAGTTGGTTAATGTGTTATATATATTTTTCCGACATTGTTACCAATTAAAGATTTGAGTTTAATTTTTAAATCATACTGTTCTTTTATTGAATGTGTCTTGATTTATAGAAAAGGCGCACTTCAATATGTGTTTCAGGTATCTTTTCCTCATAATTTCACAAGAGTTAGGGGGGAGACTTCCCTTCTCTAATGTTCCTTAGGGCCTAAGGCTTAGGTAATGGGGGGGGGCAGACGAAATCAGAAGGCACCATCAGATCGGTTAATAGAACCTCTCTCGTAGATTGTGGTGTTTAAAAAAACATTTGTGTCAAAATATAATCTAACCTAGGTGTAATATATTACCTATACATATCTGTAATTATTGTATTTATAATAAATATTATTTTCTCCCAAAAAACGAATGCGTCTTTAAAAACAAATGTCAGTTGGATACCACTTGGTTTGATGGGTCTGTCTGTAAAATAAGCAGATGTAGTGATACATTTTTGTAAGGGTTATAAAATATTATTTACCTAAGCTTCTTTAGTTAAACAATATCCAATTGTTTTTGCTTAGGTTATACTAAAAAAAGTCCATGTTATTTGAGTAGGAAATGAAACGTCCTTTTAAGGAAAACATTTTACGTTATAAAAAAAGATTTGGATATGAAGAGGTATGCACAAGTTGTGATACATACAAACACAGTTTTGAGAAATTGAGAAAATCTTAAAAAGAAAAGTAAATATAATAATAACACATTTTGAAGAGTTTAACACGCTTATTGACATCTCAGCTCAACAAACTTAGATGCCTGGGACTTTTGCTAATAAAAAACCATTATTATAAATCTCATATTTTGGGCTGGATGTGTAATGTGTTGTTTGTATTTGCCTACTTTATTAGTAGAATCATTATCATAACTCAGCCATACAATTCGTACATGAAAATTTCAAAGCAAGTATATTGGACGCCATTGGTGACATAACGGCACATACATACTTACCGTAGAACACAATTAATGAAGTACCGTTTGGGTTCATTAGTGCCACTTAAACAACCAGTGGACAAAAATCCTGGAACACATCTCTAAGTAATTATATGATATGCATTTTCTTTCTTTAATTTTAAACTGTTAAAATAGCAATAGCTGTGTTTCATCTGAACATGTAGAATGAATGAGTAGAGTGAACTTAACGAACAAGTTAAACAAAAACATAGTTATTGTTTACTTTTTCCCCTTGTGACGTCGTTATATTGTGTAACAAGGTTAATCTAGCCACACGGAAACAAAAGTGGCAGTATCAAAGCAGATGGAGTAGGCCATTGGTGGATTTAGGTCAGACAGAGAGAGGGTTTTTATTTCCTTGGAAAAACATATGCCTCTGTAATGGTCAGTGGGTGAGAGAAAGGGGTCCCAGTAAATAATCAACCGAAGGGGAGAATGATGTGTGGCCCTAACCTCTGTCTTCTTCTCATCATTCATGGTGCCTCATGAGCAACAGGAAGTGGCTGGTGGCACCGCATGTTCTCCATCCAGGGGGGAGACTGCGTAGAGGTAACGCTGCACCCCTTTAACTTCTCTTTATAAATGTTACTGATGGTCCTTAAACACTTGCAGTTTTGGAAACCTCAATCATTTGGCTATAGTTTGCTAGTATCAAATTCCACCCTACAATAGTATTATTCTGATAATGTTGGACGACTTAATTTGCATTTTAATATACAAGAAAACAAATCTATTTGTATATTTTTTAGTGGTCATCTGCCATCTGCATTGCTTAATAGTCCTGGTAAAATGTTAAGCCTATAGAACCATGACCTGGATGAAATTGCAAAACTTGGCACGGTACTTGATTTTCTATTTTTTATAGGGAAAGCCTGCAATAAAACATGCATTAAATTGTTTCTTGGCAGCAAGGAATCTCTGATCTTTTTTGGAGCTTTAGGGGTGTTTCACATCAACCACAAGTGGGTCATCTACTCAAAATAATGGCCTCAAAAGAAGCTTTAAGTCAACCATTTAAGAAACCCAAGACTGTGTAAGTGGGGACTTCGAATGGTTCAGTGGCCACTGCATCATAACCACTTTGCCTTGGAGCCATTTGGTGGTGTTAATTGGCTTGGCAGTGACTGGGGGTGGTGGGGTTTGTATAGGACGGAGGTGCTCTCTAGCGACTCCTTGTGTTTGCTGTAGGGGCCAGCAAGCTGTGGTTGTTTGCACATTTAAGAGTGAGCAAAGTAGTATGAAGCCAATCCGCTTGGCTAGAAGCACACTGGAGGATGTCAACTATATTGATATCTCAGGAAGTCATAAGCACAACATGGACCTCCTTATTTTATTAAATTGCTGTGTATATTATGTGTAGTGGAGACAGAGGCTTTTTTTCTTTTAACATGACTAATTCTTCTACATTCCTGGTGTCTACATGATGCTGAAAAATTTACTTGTACACAATGTACTGCTGGTGTTCCACCTGTCAAATGTTCATATTGACAATATTGAAGAAGCTACTGGTCTAAAGTTGCACATGTGCGAAATAGTCCTGCTTATTACAAACCAAAACAGAGCTATTAAGGATCAGTTTACCCAATTTGGTATGGCAAAACCTTCATATAAGATAAGAAACAAAGGTTCAATGACCTATCCAGTGCTCCCCACAAGGGGAGAAAAACCTGTGGATTGAATGCCTTCGGAATTTCCATCGAGGCAAATGGACAGTTTATACAAATGTTAAATTGTGTGTCTGAAACGAAAGAATCACTGATCCCTGGCTGTAAGCTAACTGAGGGTGTCATGGTACAAATCTTAGTAGAGACTCGCTAAGTTGTTCAGCCTTAGACATATACAGCGTAGAGGCAGGAATCACGTTCCTATCTGAGTATGGTGGTACAGAACTGGTGCAAATGACTATGTTACATCACTGCCATGCATTTAATTAAATATATACAAATATTTCTTGGAGCTAGGACTTGGTTACACAGCCTTTGGCTAAGAGAACTATGGACAAATGCTTGCTTTTACAATATGTTTGAGGGTCTCTTCCAGCAGGCACTGCTTTTAGCTCTTCCCATCAGAATTCAATATGATTTACATCTGGATCCATCACTGGAACTACCAAGCAGTTAAGCAATTTTTGAATTTTATATGTTATATTCTTGCCACTATTTTTGGACCTTAGGTGGAACATTAGGTTCCCAACATAATAAGTTGAATAAAGTCAAGCTGTACCAGCTGCAGTAAAGCAACCCCACATCATTATTGAACCTTGGTTGTAGGCCAGGTGTTCTTTGCCCACATTACAAAAGTTGCTTCTCAGGTTGATGATGTTGAAGCAACTCAGTGCAGGTTAAAGCAATTAAAAATCTAGTTACGCCTACAGGAGAACAGCTGCCATTCAACTTGATTAGAGCAATATGTTCGAATGACAGTAGAATCAACCAATTACAATTTGACTCGCAATGGGTAGGACATTTTCGTAGAAGGCATTGTATGGGCTATGCCTTCTAGAAGGCCCAGAAATACCTTGACACCCAAGGTTTCTCTAGAAGGTGTTACTTACCATTATATTGGCAAATATGTTATCCTCTGCCTTTTAGAAGGCATCTCAACTAAATTATTTTAAATGGACAGATTATCGTCTGGTTATTTCTTTTTACAGTTCCCATGCTTTTAACTGTCAATGAAAATGACTGTATGTGACCAGGCAAGACCACCAGTATTGCATTCAAACTCATGTGTTAAACTTAATATATTCTTGCAATTGGTAGTAATAGTAACATAAATATGTTTGTGTTGTCATGACTGAGGCTTACTGGCTGATTACATCCAGTTGAGACCTTGTGACTAGAAGGTTCTATCTGCGCACTTACACAACCCATTAAGATCCTTACTCTAAAGACACCTAAAGTGCAGAATCAAAATCCTAAGACATTAGTAAATCTGTTTTATGAAAGGGGTGCAATCGTAGATAGAACCTTATGGTTCTGAAATGTCTCAATCTAGATTCCTGAATCAGATTTTTATTTGAATATATAAATGACAGTAAACACTTTTTTTTACCAAAAAGGAGTACGATAAATTATGAAATACATTACATACATTTCATTTGATAATAAATTGCTGTATCTCAATAAATAAGAAAAGAAAAAACAGAATTATGTTTTTGGTGTTTATTTGTAGTTTCAAACTTTCATTTAGACTTAAGTTCTCATCTTGAACATCGCTTATGATATACTACATTATTAGCCAACATTATTAGCCAACATTTAATTTCATATATCTTATTAACTGTTGTTTTAAAGCATGCTTATTCATTTTATTGCTGTATGTAAACATCATAACGATAATATATATATATATATATATATATATATGTATATTAAAACACTACCGCTTCATAACACAACACAATTAAATACCATAAATATTTTGAAAACACACATTATTCCATATTTAAGCATCTTTGAGTTTTACTTTAAAAGTTTTTGCACAGCACTCTATAGTACTCCTTGTCTACAGCAGGCATGTATTCCAACATGGACTTTTTATCATTTTGTTTGTCCTCTGTGAAGGTGTAGTTCTTAGAGACCACCTTTGGTTTGGGTAGATGGATGGAGGTTGGGACTGGGTGGGACTCTTGTTTGTGCTTTAGGACCCCTGATATCGACTGGGACAAGGGGTTGCCTGTGAGAGGTGGAGTCATGCAGGCTGAATGGGCATTGGGTGAGGACACGTTGGGCCAATGGGATCCGTTAATAATGAAAGTTTTTTCTGCAAGACTGGACATTTTAAAGTTTTTCATTTAATGGACCCTCCTCTTCATATAGGAGACCCTGATCACTGTCCTTACTGTAATGGAACAATATATATTTAATCAATAACAAAGAACAAGTAGGTTTTTGTAGCAAGGCAAATGTCATGCTTATTCATCTTAGGCTTGCTAGCTAACTATAGAGGTGGGTATATTGCTCCAAGGCTAACACTAATGAAAGATGGAGAATCTGATAACTAGGAAGTTAGCTTGCAAGAAATAATAAGGCTGGACTAGCGCTAACGCTAACTAGCGCTAACGGGTAACTAGCTCTAATGCTAACTTTTAGACATTGTTACTTAACTAGCTGGGGGTTTACCATATTGATGAAGCAATTTTTTACTTAGATAGCAGCAGATTGCTGAAGGGTTAGGAATGGAACTGGTTTGTATAGCTACTCATTTTGGACAAAAATGTCAGATAGAAACTTTTAGTCCAAAGGTCTTGCAGTAAGTACATTTTTATGCTTTTTATTTGGCAGTATATTTGATAATTGTCTTGGCCTGGTATATCTGTTATACCAAGCTAGTCTATACATGGTCTGTAACAGATCTGGTCACAGTATCTGATTATGGCTGTCACATCCTTGATGTCCTTGACTCTTGTCGTTATTGATGTTAGCACAGGTGACTGTTCAACTTTCATTTCCCGACAGAAAGCCTAGTTCCAATTGCTACAGTTCTGATAGCCAGTGTCTGATGGGGCTAAAGTGGTTGCAACTGAGCCCATCAGGAGCTGCCAGCTGTGTTTGTCAGTGCTGTTCCTGGTCTGCCCCTCATGTGATGTTGGTGCGTTTCTTATACAAGTATAATTAGTGTGGCCAAATACCAGCCTGGATTTTATGTAAATATTTGACTGCCGAATTCACGTTAACCAAAAACTTTTGAATTTTATAACTCTAACCTAAAACTTAACCCTAACATTAACCACAGTGTTGTAATACCTATTGTTAACTGTAACCTGAAAATGCATTTGTAACATATTGAAGAGCCTTTGTAAGACCATTAATAGCCCTTCCAAATGGGTTATCCCTGTTTGGAGCAGTGTGTGGTGTGTCCATCTGGGGAGGCAAAAGTAGTCGGTTTAAGATGCTTCAATGCTCCGGGTTCAGCTGATGAAATGTCATGCATTTTGTGTAAATTTGTAATGTATAATACGTTTTAGTAGTATTCATAATATATAATACGTCTTAGTTGCGTGTGTAACATATGAGGATCAAATGAAACATAACACATCTTACAAAATCAGGAGTCACAGATTTAATGTATTATAAACTACATATTCCCCTGAGACCCGAGTTGCAGCCTATATACTTGCTCTCGTTAATGTCCACTTGCGTAATAGCACTGAGCCTTTGGCTATAGCTCCTTGTGAGATTGGAGAAAAAACATTGAAAGGGATTTTCAAACCTTCAGCAAATTTTGTATGTGCTTATGGATTCCTTCTGGAGGTCAGTCAAGAATCTGAGGTCAGTCAAAATGTTATTTATGGATTTTGTAGTCTACTTGGACTTAAGATCTACTTGCTAGTTTCATTCGTCTGGCAGAGACAACCAGGTTGTTGGCCAACATACATTGGTGAGGGGTCCGTGATGTTGTTGAACATAATAATGATGCCCGGAAGTCCAACACCATATTTTGCTGTTGGTATGAGGTTCATTTAAGATCTGTATTCAACAGGCTGGAAAATGTAAAGCTCATTACCTGTGTGTGGTTTCATTTATAGTCTTTTTTCTCATCTTTTTGAAGGGTGCTATTAAATATTGATGTTACTTTAATTGTATTTGCTTTGTCCACAATACTAACCAGCGCTACCGTACATGTCTTGGTTCTTTGTAAAAGTATGTACATGTCACTTTAGTGCGATTGGCACCAGTACTTACATCACCACAAAAATCATTAGATGTTTAGCCTAACTATTACATCTCGGTTCTTCAAGTTATCCCATCACGCTTTTAAAAGTGAGATGGTGTTTGTAGTTTTAACACACAGATATTGGCAACGCTATGAGACAGTCTAATTTAGTAGCTCTCTCAGCTCTTGCTCAATGCTGGTATGCCGGCATCATGTGCTATGCGCTTCAGGATCCAGTCAAGCAAACCACATCATCTAACTTACACAACACACATGCACACAAATGAAGGCCTGCACACAGATACACACATAAATTACATTTAAAATGATAGTGTTCTTCTTAAGATAGCTACGTGAGACATCACCCTATCATCATTGTATCAAGGACAATTGTGAATTTCAGGGATTTTATGAAATAGAACAATGAATGTGGGGGTGGGGGTGGTGTCGGTTCATGAATGTTTATGTTGGGATATCGGGTTGGTGCAATAGCCAGAAGGTAAAAAGGGGCAGTTCTCCATACTGCTCCATAGGCATTATATATAAATATATATATATATATATATGCACAGTGTATACATTAAACAATAATGATAATATATTCAACTAAAATGATAATACATATTTTTGTATAATGATGTACGGTATAATTGTATTAAAGAGAAGGGTAGGCCAAACGATAAAAGTATGTCTTAAGGTCTGCTTTAAAAGCCATGACTGTATATGCAGCCCTGAGGCTATCAGGAGGTCAAGAGGTGAGGTCCAATGAAGGAAAAGGTGTGGTCTTCCATTTTTTCGTGTTCTTGGTTCATTGATCAGGTTGTCGTCTCTAGACCGTAGAGGACATGGAAGTTAATAGTGGGCGAGCTTTGTATTCTATTATATAAGTATTCTTTAAGAGACAGGTGGCCAAAAAAGGGAAACAATGAGAGGTGGGTCGTCTGCATTTGTTTTTTATTGTGTCAGGATCCTTGCAGCACTACTTTAGATGAGTTGTATTTTATGAATAGAATGTTTTTAATTTATACATGTTTGTAATCTGCGTGACAGCAGAATTGAACACTGTCATGTCTGAAGATTTGACCAAGTGCAAGCATGTACAGCAGGAGGAGAATAGGTCCTAGCACCGACCCTTGAGGGACACCACAGGTTAATGTGAACTCCTCTGATCTTGCCTCACAAAACATACAGCTTGTGATTAGAGGCCAGAAAACAAGTCAATCAGTTTGCCAATATGTAAAATCAACAGAATATGCTGTAAAATAATGATTTCTAGTTAGAGATCTCTATTTAGTTTCTTAAACATAGGCACTGACCATTGCTGGTCAGTGCAACGGTAACGTATACAATAGCTTTAAGATACATTTTTCAGAAATCATATTGCACATCCAGCCCAAAATTTTAGGTTTACAAAAATTTTTGTTTTATTTGCAAAAAGAAAAAAGCTACAAATGTTAAACAGCTTGTACACAATACTCATGATAAAAACACAAATGTATATGTATGATGATAAAAGATAATACATAATAACATATAATATATAATAAATATAATAAAATATATAAATATAGCAGAATGTATCCCTAAATTATTTTGCAAGTAAAACCTCCAGTAAGGTTCTCAATTCATAGAAAAGCACATGCATTCAAGCCTGAGTTTATTTGGCCTTTTATTCCACTTCTGTAGAGTAATTAGTAATAAGGTGTAGATAGTTGATTTGCTTAGTATTGTGTTCTCCTGCAGTATTAAAAGTGTTTTAGGTTTTGGCTATAGTGCCTTTTGAAGTTGTAGCAATGGTCTGGTACATTGAGTTAACAACTTATAGTTACTTTAGACTGTATACTGAAGTCAGGATTAAACAGAGTAAGGAGCAGTTTTCACCGAAAAGTGTGTAGATCCAACAGGTACCTGTGAATTAGCAAGCTAGCCACTGAGTTATGCAGTGCGTATGTAAAAGGCTGAACTAGCAAGCAAGTTGTATTACAACAGTGCACTTAGAATGAGAACCTTGATAGACCAAATGTTATAACAACAGCAGCATGAGAAGATTGACAGACTGAAAATTACAACAATAGAAGCAGCATGAGAACATACTACTATATACTACTGAACATTACAAGGATAGCTGCAGTACAGCAGTGAGAATTGAGAAAGGAGAGAAGACGGTGATGATTTGAATACAGCAGATAGCATTGAGGCCTTTTAACACTATGTCCAAATTGCTGTTGTCCAATAAAGAGGTCTGTTCATCATGGTAGATGACACTTTGTTCAATTATTTGGAGAAAGGAAATCAAATCAATATTTTCTGCCTATATATTTGACGTGGGAAATCAGTTAAGGGGGGTTTAGTCTGTAACCCAGGCAAACGTCAGTTACGTCTTTATATTCTTTTTCAGGATCAGGGGTTTCATCCTTTCTGAACTCTTATGTCGGCAAACTTTATGCAGCATCCTTCAGACAGTAGACTCATGCACTTTGACATTCATTGGGCCAAGAAAGGTCTGTAGATCTCTTCATGTTAAATTCCTTGGATAGGTCTTTTGATCTTGGCATGGTGTTGCCACACACTCAAATGTTTAGGACCAAACACGCTTTTAATTCTTATTGAAGGCTGGACCCACCCAAGTTACGCTAATGCTTTTATGATGCTTTGCCCTTGTTTTTGTGCATCTGATTATGGTCATTTTGTGTGAAGTCTTCCATTGAGTTATTTTGATATAGAGCACACATCTCCCTAACAGAATTAACATTTTCCTCAAGTTTGGACCATTTTCTGCAATGTTGCAAACTAGCACATGGATAAACTCTCTGCAACGACGGCTTCCTATTAGTTCCAAAAATGATTTATGAATAAAATACTTAATTCATTCATTCAATGGGTGTTCGGGGGATGGCTACATGAAAAGTAACATCCAATTGAATGTCTTTGTTCTACTCAGAACACTTTTCAAACACAAGGTACCAGACTTCAGAGGTGTGACGAGCATTGAAGTTATGGCCTCATGGGACTATGAAACCCACATTTATATTCTGTTTAAATTGGTTTGATGAGTCGGTAACCATCTAGAATATTTTTCAACATGTTTTTCAAGTACCGAGCCTTGGTTCTTTATGGAAGATAAACATTGTGTCATAATCACAGGAGTCAGTGTGAGAACCTTTGCGTGGTTACATGCAGGGAAGCGAATGTGTGCAAGCTTTTGAATAAAAATGTCTGTAAATCCTCTGTCATTGTGACAGCATCTCTCTGTGCTGAACCCAGGGTTGTGTAAAAGGATTGTATGTTTTAGAAGAGCTGGTTGGTTTAGTCTCAGGCCCAGACTCAGCCCTGCACTCTGATCATCATGACAAACAATGTTAGTCAGTTAATCTCTCATCTTCATCCCCGTCAGGACAAGGACCGGCTACGTACTAGGAGCAAATTATTTCTCCCAGGTCAGATCTGAAAAACCTCCCTGTAGATCAAGAACTCCCGAGATCAAAAGAGCCTCTGGCTACTTTAAAGGTTTTACACTACAGGATGCTTGGAACATGTGTGTCATCATTGGTCTTTGTGCCAAGAAGGGCTGTATTCCTTATATAATGCACTTCTTTTGGCCAAAGCCCATAGTCACTATGTGGGGAATAGGGTGCCATTTGGAATTCAACCTTGGGTTCAAGAGCTAAAGTATGTTCTGGACTGTACTCTCTTCTGTTTACTGCTTGGTAGTGAAGGGCCGATCATTCCACACAATGTCACAGTTGCTTTTGTTACCGTGAACAAGGAGTTAGATTTATATCAACATCATGACTCTAGAGACTTCATCTTTAGTAAAACATTGTTTGAATCTCCAGACACTCCCATCTTCAGCATAACATTGTTTGAGTTATCATTGATTTACTGGTTTTCCTATTGTCATTTTTCCTTTCATACACATTTTGATGGAGGATAATTGGTTTTACTTTAAGAATGTACATTACATAAGACACAGTAGGTCCTCCCTAATTTATCCTTCTTAATAACGGAATATGCATAAACACAGATTATTATCTGTATCTGTATTTATTTTAAGTGTTTAGCTTAGTACTATAGATGTTAGTAAACATGTGAACCATTACTAATGTGCTAGAATTCATACATTTATGCTGGTATTTATTATTACATGTATGTTAAATAATATTTTTTGCTTTTTTGCATGTAATCAAAAAACAATAATGGGAGAGAATGATTGGTGGTTGTTTTTAAAAAGTAAGTAGTGGTGACATCTAGTGGTTCATAGTGGTACTTCAAAAGCGCTTTTAGCTGGCCCACTCAATTGAAATCTCCGACCACGACACAAGTATGCAGACGATAATAATGTGTTCATAATACTTGTGGTTTTATTTAAAATGCAAGCATTAAAGACAGTATAGGGAGGGCTATGAAGAAATGACAAGAAATCCTTATATTTACTGAAAGCTGGAGAATATAGTGCAAATCTTGTTACACAGACAAATGTGCCACTGCACAATTTAATTAACCTCGTTTGATTTTGTTTGAGAAAATATATATATAAAGGCAGCATATTCAATTATGATTGAAAAAAAACGTTTCCTTTGAGTTTTCATCTAGGATCTCAGAAATAGGGACAAACATAAGCAAAATCTTTAAAAACACTTCATCAAATCCAATTACCATGTTAATAAACTATAGGAACAGTTGCATATAGCTATATATATTTTCATATAAATACCCTGTTTTGAAACACTCAAATGTTTACCATACACAGTTTAGAACAAACAGAGTTCAGAAAGTTCCCTTCCCTGTCATATGGTCATGATGTTCAATTCACCTGGCATCAGGCTACTCCACCAGCCTATTCCTGGACTCATGATATAACTGTCCCCTGACATTGTGAAAGACGTCTGGTCCGCCTACTCTTGATCTCTGCAGTAGTGATCAGCTTCCCAAAACCAATCACCCCTCTTCATTCGTCATCCACACATTGTGTGCTTTAAATTCGGTCGACACCTCCAGCAATGAACGTTTTGTTTCCCTTTTTAATGGACCTGTGTTTAGAAATACTTAACTTTAATTTACTAGACTGTTGCTGATTTTATTTAGAAATGTTTAGCTTTCTTCTTTTAGTAATTGCTCTTTAGAGTTTATAACCTTACATTCACCATTGCTCAGTCAACATTCTATTCTTAACCTCTGGGATGGTTTGCCTTTGATGAAGCAACCGGATTACCAGAGGTCTTGAAGATGCCAGTCATCTTCAATATTCTGCTCTTCTGACAGTGACTAAACTCATGGTGAAACTCTGTTGGGAGGAACATTTTGCAATCAGCCTCCTCTCTTACGTTTGTGAGCTTGTCACGAATACTCAACACTTCAGACTTCGGCCAGCAAGAGCCTTTCATCATTTCTCCTCTTCCACTCACACCATTGGGAACATACAATGTTTGATCTAATCACTGTGGATAGTATGCTTCATGCTGCTTTTCTCTGGAAAAACAGAAACAACCTGCCAGGTTAAGTGATTTTGTCTCAGAACAGGGTAAAGAGCATACCAATACAGATCCTGAATATTTTGGGGGCATCTGGACTCGTGACAACAAACCAGTACTCCTAAGCCTCTCGGGACCAGTGGCCAAAGTAACTTTCAGTGACTTGGCATCCTTTGGTCCTGCGCCTTTTCTACTCGGTTAGCAATTACCTCTCCCAGTTAGCAATGCCGAAACATTGTGCAGTTAAATCATTGACATCTGCCTTGAAGGGAACACAGGCAGAACACCACAGTAGGCCGACTGGTATTTGATAAGCAATTGTGCGGTTGTCTCTGCTCTTTGGTTCTACATAGGCACAGCAACTATGAGCAACCATGAAGTAAATCATGTCCATGAAGAAGACTATTAGTTGCAGGAGTTGCATTGAGGTTTGCAAAATCCAAATACTTCAATAGATTATGAGCTGCGAAACCGAGAAACTTGGGTTATATGACATATTTTCACAGAACCTTTCAATTAAATCAAACTTTACGCACTGTAGTTCTGATCTTTGCATTCTGATGCTTAGTCTTTGCTTGCATTACCCACCACTCTTTGCTTGCATTACCCACCACTCTGCTTGCATTACCCACCACTCTTTGCTTGCATTACCCACCACTCTTTGCTTGCATTACCCACCACTCTTTGCTTGAACTACCCACCACTCTTTTCTATCTGGTCCTTGGCTCAAGATGGCAACCAGGACCTTGAAACTGCCATCGGTTGTCAACAGGAAGTGCTGCATCAGATTGCCTGAGATTGTTCTTGTTCCTAGATAATTTTCCGATCTTCCAAAGCCTCTACACATGCCTTATCCCAGATCAAGGGAAGCAGTTTATTTTCCTTCTTCGGGATTTCCAACATTATCAGACATTATCTTGTGGTGCAGTGATCAGTGAAAAAAAACTCCTGTAGTTGTTGGTGAATTCCCAAATTTCTCTGATATAGATCGAACATTGTGGAATGGCTCCTATCTCTGGACTTTTCTTCAATTGGAATACCCTGAGCCGATATGATGTGGCCAAGGAATGGAACCTTCCCTCTCAGTAGGTGACATTTCATTGGTTTGAGTTACATCTTCTGTCTGAGTCTGGATGACAGAAGGTGAAGCATATTCAAGCGCAAATTAAAGCCAACTGAAAAAACTAGGATGTCAAATTGTGTATCAAAAAAGTAGTCTCCTCACACTAATTCTAAAAGTCGTTGCAGAGGCGTTGCTAATTCCAAACTGCATTTAGGTCCACTCAAAAAGTGTTTTCACTGCCTGATAATACAGACCTAAAAGCAGCCACATTTTATACCAAAGGTAAATAACCTTGCTTTTCCAGAGCTTACAGTGAGTGGCAAAAGGCATGCATCTCAACATTGTTCAGATTATGCCCCTAGAATTTTTGGTCAATTAAATTCACACCTGTCTGTGGGGCTATTAGACAGGCTCCACCCGCCTCGGCTGGGTGTTGATGATCAGTTTACCCAAAGTCATTATTTCTCTTCAAGAACACTTTCACACATTATTATAGTTAGCAAGTAAGCTTTTCACTCCATTCTCTGGTCTGAATTTTGGTGTCTACAGGCAGTGTTATAGACAGACCCATCTAACTAACAACTTATGATCTTGCTCTGACAGATAACGATCATGCACTTTGTATCCCTGACTTCGGGTGGAACAACCTCTGCTGGCTGCTGATCTCTGCCCCCCTAGCATGATGAGACATGGAAATCTGTTTAGAGCTGGCATTTGTCAACCCAACCGGGACTGTCTGGTATTATACTTAAGTGAGCATATGGCCTATAAGCACTCTAAGGGGCAAGGAGCAGGCCGAAGTGGAACTGACAACCACATCTGACATCTGTACCTTCGGCCGGGCTTCCACTTTAACATAACCAAGATGGCCGACCTAAGACTTCCCCCTGACCACATATGCCCATAACCTACATATACATTTCCACTGAGTTTAACATAACTAAGACAGCCAGGCCTACTTAAGACTTCCCCCCTGACCTTAGCCTATAACATACATTTCTACTATTTTTAACATAACCAAGACGGTCAGGCCTACCTACTATCTTTTTTCTGTGTTTTCCCCTTAAGGCCCGTGGAGCGCTCTAAAAACATTGCTGCACACTTTAAGAATGTTTTTCCCAGGACCCCGGGTACTTGAAAATGTCCCCCTTTATTTACAAATTCTGCCTCTTTTACAACAAAGACTCACTTCCCTGGAAAGATGCACTCAATCGTGGCTGCCATAAACCCTGTGATGGGATTGTCAAACGATTAGCTGCTGTTATCTTCACCCAACTGGCATAATTCAGACTCCCTCCAAAACAACCATATAAGTATGATCTTCACCACAGACCCTGTTGATACATCTTATCTTTACTCTGAGGAGGAGTTTTAGAAGAAAGTTATTTGTTTCCAAAAAGAATTCTGTAAAAAAAATGGATGAGGATATTAGGGCATGCTTATGGAAAAGGGCAATTTAAGAGGGATTTTATTTAACTCAAAACTACGTTTGAGAAGGATTTCAATGCCATCAACCCATTTAAAAAGAAGATTTTTAGTATTTCACCTGGTTTTCAAAACCTGAGACAGTCAGGTGTCTGACACTTGTTCCGTTCAATATCACACAACAAAATATTTAGACATCTGCCCTCACGTGTCCAGAAGTATTTTGGAACATCATTCACATGCAGTGGCAGGAACAGTGTTTAAAAGCTCTGAAAAGGAGCGCACAACAGACCATTCTCCATCTTCGAGGACTCACACCTCTTTGCACTCTGGTAACCCGTACAATCTCAGATCACATCTTCTCTGATAGCGTTCAGACTCATTTACTTCAATAATTATATTTTTTTAAATCGTTAACTTCCTTGAAGCTAAATTCTGAGATTTTCTTTAACGATTCTATGCCACAGGTTTCTGTGAAATAATATTCTCCAAATGATCCGCTCGTTAGTTTTCTCTTGACAAAATCCTCAAAATATTGTCCTGTAACTCCGAGAGAGACGACTCAGTTTTTCCTTCCGGGAGTAGGCTATTGGGCACCGTGTCGGGGTAGCTTCGTCAAATTTGGGCTAGGTTCTTCGGCTGTAACTTCTATCTCACCTCCCAAAACAACAATCGGTTCTCCATGAGATTCTGCAAAAAGTTGTTTCGTTGCCACGTTGTTTGAATTCTTCTCTTTTCTTTCGTTTGTTAGGCATCTAGTGATTACCGTCCTTGCAGCTAGCAAGCGAACTACATTAGCTTGTCAGCTAATGCATATATATATATATATATATATGTTTGTGTCAATCCTTATTTTCTGGAGTCAATGACTGTTCCCGATTGTCTTTATGTACAACTTTATTTCACTAGGCCATCCCTATGCTTTATTTAGTTGCTTCCGCTATAATAACACATGCCCAGATAATAGTGGCCAAAGGTTTTGAGAATGACAAGTATGGGTTTACACAAAGTTTGATGCAACAGGGTTTTTCGTCAGTATGGTATACTAAAGTATAATAAAAATATTTGTATAAATGTCAAAGGCCATTATTGACCATTACATTAAGTACATGCAAATAGTCAATAGTGAGTGAGCCCACTCCCTTGGCTGAGAAGCAACCCCACACATGAATGGCCTTAGGGTGCTTTACTGTTTGGATGACACAGGACTGATGTTAATGCTCACCCTTTCCAGTCTTTATTCTCACTCAATCAGCATGATAGAGTGATCTCCAGCCTTGTCCTCATCTCACCTGTGTTAACAAGAGGAACACTGGCATGATTTCAGCTGTTGTGGCAGGGCTGAAATGCAGTGGAAATGTTTTTGGGGGGGATTAAGTTAATTTTCATAGTTAATTTTCATCTGATCACTCTGCATGACATTCTAGAGTGTATGCAAAATGCCATCATAAAGATTGCAGCAGTCTTAAAAAAATACTATTCGTGTCATTCTCAAAAAGTAGTAGAGTTGTCAACTGTTGTCCCATACACAACAACTAGATGGAGATGTAGGCATAAACAAAACACCAGTCTTAGCAAATGACAAGTATCCTAAAACCGGTCAATTCAGATAATCAAACTTAAACAGACCATACCCAGCTGATTTAGCATTTGTGTAGTGAAGCACAGTTGGCAAATATAATTATATTATAGTTTATTCAACTTCTATAGCAGTTTCCTTATAGTAAATAATCACAAAGCACCTGAAA
>JACXGK010001757.1:49721-63889 GCA_016801125.1 Novumbra hubbsi
CACACACACACACACACACTTTAAAGGCCGTCAGTGTTAATTTGTTGAACGTAGCATTATAGTTCACTATAAACCATAACTTTCAAGTTCTGACTAACCTAATGTATCATGCGTTGACTAACTTAACCATATTTTTTACCAGGCGATGGCTTGAAAATGTAATATTTTGGAAATGAATTAGATTTCCACTCAGATGTGAAGCGCTAAAAGTAAACCCGTTTGAGAGAGCCTAGCACAATAAAAATGTGAAACATGGGCCTGTCAAGTCAACAAAATTATATTTTTCCTTACCTCTCTACAAACGTTAAACTCACGAAGTTATGTATGTATGCGTAAACTAAAAGCATAGGCTACTACCAATAATGTTGGTAAACACGTTTTTCAAATTAGTTTCCGTGAGTAAAAGAACATTGGTGACATGTCACGATGGTATACTATTATTATACAAAACAATTTTGTCAATAATATCGTGACAAGTAAATTTTTTTGACAACGAGCGGGTTAGAGGTTCCAAGCAAACCCATCATAGCAGGCTTATACTTCACTATAAGCCTTGCTTCCACCCTGCGGCCGGGCGCAATAACGGAGGTTCAGGTCGCCTTCCTCCCTGCGTGTCTATTCTGGGCTGATATCTGCTTCCTTGCTCTTTATCTCCGCTAGGAGATCTGTCTCCACTCCTCCAGTGGTAGGGTGTCCGTGTTCTCACCCAGCTGCGCTTCACGTTCTAAGATAGCGTGTGGCACGGGGCGCGAGATAAGACGGAGGAAAGACTCGCCCTGCCGCCAAGATAACCAGCTCCTGTAGCCCACTTTAGTTACCTTGATTGGCACGTGTCAGGAATGTTTGAGTAGTTTACCATTGCACGTTTGTTAATAATTTCTCTGTTGTCTTTGACCAACTGCTAATCGACAAAAAAGAGACTACTCACCACCAGAATAGAACATATAAACGCAACAGAATAGATATGAATATTGGCCTGTTAACTTAATCATCTGCAAATATTCCCTTATATATTCAAAGCGGCGTGTAGTATTATTTGGCTACACTTTGATTATTTATTTTTTATTTATTTTTAATTATTCATGTATTTTTACAGGAAACCACAGGAATGTGATCCAATCAGCAAAACACTTCCGAAAACGACATTGCTCATGGTCTTATGCGTTCATCCGTCTATGTAATGTTTGAAGATGTAGGTAAAGCATTATCTCAGTTACTTTCGTAACTCCAGTGCTTCAATGAGTGGAGCGTCGCCCATCATCAGTAACAGTGCAGGACACGAAGATGACTGTGATGAACAAATACCATAGATTATCATTAGCAGGTCATTGTCTTATTCTGATTTCGAAAGTGCATATGGAGAACTCATTATTGGTCTGGATGGGTGGTTAGGTAAGGAAGAAAGCATTTTTGTCTGGTCCGTGCATGAAATACAGGGAAAAGGGTGGTCAAACATTTTATTTAGTAACATTACTCATTACATCTAGTATTTATTGTTGACATATTCTAGCCTATTTATTAGCTAGTGTTATTTTGGAATTGGTTTATCTTTGCGCACATTGCCATTTTTATTTTGTTCCACCAGGCCCAGAGATTCCGTGTATGTTGTGCAACATTCGAGAAATACACCGATCACAATGAACAAAGTTGTGAACAGTCTTGGCCTTTTTACCTCGCACCGTCACCAATCGTTAGTTGCGATCCGCGAGGCCGCCACAGGAGGCTATTGATCAGTCATTGACTGATTGCTTTAGACAAATAGTTTTTTTATCCGGGAGTGCGAGGTCGAGTAGCTCGCTCTGTTAATTGTAGATAACAGAGTGAGCCACAATGGCCCCGTAATAGAATGAGAGTTTTGTGATTATCGCTGCAGAAAGAAAAGAAACAAGGGGTGCTCTAATTAGAAGAACCGTAGCTCGCGGGATCTCCTCCTGCTCCCCCTGCCTTTGTGCACGGGTGTGGGGAGGCCGTAGCCGGCAGGCAGGCGCCGGTTGCTGGACAAAGGGCTGTCTGCTGCCAAAGTGGCTAGGCGTCCAAGCGCCCATCCTTCTCCGTGGATGGGCGCTATCATAGCGAAATAACAATTTCAAGATGATATGGGGATATAAGTTTTCCCCTATCAAAGGACACGTCTCACGCGAAAACTGTTCGTAACAATACCCCCCCAAACAAAACTAAATGTTTTTATCATTTTATGTGAAGAAAATGCGCTTTATTATTGCGACAAGGAGTAAATTTGGCATTCCAAATGAATTATAAAATGCGCTAATCCCGTGCACGTGGTCATGTAAGACAAAGTAAAACAAAGTTTACTTTAATTTGTGTTTTATTTCTTAACCCGAAGTACATATCTCTATGTTGTTCTTATATTTACATAACCTATATATAGACATATATAGTAGGCTACTGTCGATTCGTTTACAGTGTGTTTGTTTGTTTGTGTGTGTGTCAGTATGTCATAGACTAGTTTTGTGTTTGTGGTTGTGATGCCCGTTTTTCTTACAAACCCAAACCGCATCTATAGCTACCATTGAAAGGCCGCAGATATGTAGGGGGGTCGTTGAATTAGTGAGGGGACTTCCTTGTCTTGCACGCCTATAAATAAACTTACAGTAGGCTGCTATTAATAGTACTATACAGACCATAATACAGGAAACCCTAATAGAAACACAGAGTTCTGAAAAGCTGTGCCTTGCATGTCATCACTCAACTATCGTTCAGCGGCAAAACATATTAGAATACAATGATCGGCCTAATTGTTTGAATTTAAATAGACTACATTGATCTTATTTCCGAAACCTACAATACTTGGTGCATCTTTCCTAAAATGTGGCAATGTGTTATTTCAGATTATTTTTTTCATCATCGAGATTGAGAAATACAGGAATACAGGGTTTATTAACATATTAAACGTAATGATCAAATATGGCCTACTGCCGACAGAGGGCGTCTGACACCACTCTCTTGCTCTCTTTTCCTCCAATTTCAGGTGTTTGACCAAACATAATTATTTTAGTACGATTAAAATGATAAAATAACA
This sequence comes from Novumbra hubbsi, assembly GCA_016801125.1. Classification (NCBI taxonomy): domain Eukaryota; kingdom Metazoa; phylum Chordata; class Actinopteri; order Esociformes; family Umbridae; genus Novumbra; species Novumbra hubbsi. The sequence goes on from JACXGK010001757.1 coordinate 52,762, forward strand.
ATATAGCGGCCTCCGTTATGATATTGGTAATACTAATAATACCACAGGTGGGCCATACATACATTATTAATAATCCTTACAAAGGTTCTATTCGGTCGGTCCATAAAATATTAGTGAACAAAACATTTTAACACATAGATTTTTTTATTGAAATTGTGAGAGAATTCAACAAAAAATGAATTTACCCAGACAACCAGCATGAACAAGAAAGGCTTTCAATTTAAATATATTTATATATAGATATGCATGATGCACCCATTTAAAATGTTATCATTCCTTCTGTGTTGGAGTGAAATGACCTGAGGTTTTCCTATATCTTGCGTCTCCTGCAGATAATAGTCAGGTATGTGGATAAATAGGGAGCTTTCTCTCACTTTATCTATCACCCTTCTTTCTATCTCTCTTGTCTGATATTAGTGTTTGCAGACAGAGACGGCAGATAAACATGGCACACGTTTTTTTCCTCCACGTGTCACAGGAGAAAAATCAGCTATGCATCACAGCGAGGGACATGTTCTGGTTCAAAACAACAAGCGCTAAATAGCTATAATTTACAGTATAGCCTACGTTCATGTAAAATGAAAAACAAAAAAGCAACGAGTTAAACTCTAAATAATATATACACGCCAATGTACAGTTGTGAATAAATTAATAGTCTACCAATTGCATATTGTTGGATTCCTTTATAGCTTATTTACATGTTTTTATTACTTTTTATTACATAAATAGTTCAAACAATTCTGGCAGAAATTATAGGCTCTCTTTAAACAATTATTTCACGTTACGTTCATCTTCACCATCCCTTTTGAAATAGCCTATTTTTGAAAACGTTTTGGATTTAGCTTGTTTTCCACTGTTCTACAGCAGGGTTCACTCGTTCAACTCCGGTTTTGGAGGGCAGAAACGCTTCAGGGTCTCATTATCTCCTTTAGTCGGGACACCAGGTTAGTGCAAGTACCTACCAGGTAAAAACAAACATGTTTTGTTCCCTCCAGGTTTCGGGGGTTGAAGAGCCCTATTCTACAGTTTGTACTTATGCTGCAGTGCTCTCTTAATAAAACAAAAGCACGCATACTGATTATAGTTTAAAGAAGTAGTCACTTCAGTCCTGAAAAAATGCCACAACGTTTCCACTTCTTTTAACATCAACGTGCTAGACATACAGAATGTTGTTAGTAAATTTTACTCATTGTGTAGTGGGCCTGTCCTCGTCGTGTGCTTAAGTTTTCACCAGCAGCCTTAAAACTCAAATGCCCACATTTGGTTTGCATATGATTTCGATGCTTAGGTATCCTATTAGGCCCTTTATTAAAAGCATATACCCACACAAGTGACAGCAATTGTTTCTCTCCTTCATTCCCAGCGTCCGTTTTCAGTCCATGTGTGCAAAAGCTAGGCATGTATGAGCCCTTCCTTGCGTTATGTGCTGTACAAAACAATGTTATTAAGTCCTCTGACATTTCAAGACAGGTCGTGAAGAAATATTTAATTCCGATATTGAAAATCAATTTGGAGAGTCTCTGGGGGGACACGTCTCTCTCTGACTCTCCAGTCCGCTTACAAGTCTCTGGATATTTTGGAGCTCATTGATAGAGTCCTTCATCGATTTGGGGGAGCTGGTCCTATGACTCGATCCTGCTTTGTGGTTGTGATGCCCAGGCACGGGGCTCGTCTCCCTACTACCGGATTTGGAGGATTCGGAGCCGGGGTTTAGGCTGCCTGGCAGTCCTGTGGTGAGCAGACTTGTGCTCTGGGCCATAGATACCGGGATATGGTACGGGTTGAACCGAAGCCGGGGACGCGAGCTGGTGAGGAAGGGATTCCTCGATAGCGAGCTAGCAGTGGTGCTAGCAGGCATGGCGGAGGCCGCGGCTGCAGCAGCAGCCATGTATGTGTATGGGTAAGGGAACAAGCCTCCAAAGGTCGGCATGGGAATGCCCTGGAATTAGACAGGAGAAATGGCAGTTAGTACTGGGACTGTAGTTTGCTGTTGATATATTCAGACAACGATGTAGTATACTCAAGTTACAAGGCCAAAGGCTTACTAAATCCGCTCAACTACCAAATAACGGACTCACTAATAGAGAGTTGACTTTAATAATTCAACATAAAAAATTATGTTGTTTTAATAGGAAAGGGTGATCATCTTTAACATGTTCACACGGAGCATTTGAATATTTAAATATTTTGTTAAGATCCAGCATGTAAATATTTCATAATTCAAACATAAAGAGTTAAAACGCACTTTCATGTTGTTCATATTTGCTTGTTCGTTAATTTGTGGGATTCTATGTTGTTGTTTTTTACAAATAGAACAATGCTTTGAAATACTATAAACATAAATGTTGTTGGAAAACCTAGCCTGAGCCTCAGGCCAAAGTCTAGGCCTAATGATAATGTACCACTGACCCTATCCAGCAACATACTGTACTTTGCATTTGAGTTCTGCCAAAAATCGGGCCGGCTAAATCTAGCAAATCATATCTGTTGGTAGGCCACAACGCAATTCGTTAAGAGTCAGAGTGGCATATTTAAGCTCATGTTGCCCATGCTTTAGCCAGAATGTAAAACTCTTAATTCAAAGCCTATTGTAGGTGAAAATGATATCGGGCTCACAACAGTGCTAACATATAAAAAGGCATAAATGACTACCAGTGATCACTGAATTTACTACGTGTTGCGTACAGGACTAAAGTCACCCTTACCTGCGAGGCGAGCATGTGCTGCGACAGATGGAAGGGGAAAGGGTTGCCTCCTGTGCCCTGGACTGAGAGGCTGCCGTTTTCCATACCACTTGTTCCAGATACCGAAGCCAATAAATGTCCCATGCCCATGGCAGAAAACGCTCCGTGGCCCATAGCGAACTGTCCAGGGTGAAATAGCATTTGTCCGGCGTTCAAAGGGTTAAAAAACTGCTGACTTTGCAGGCCTGAAAGGGCCAGGCTCTGCAGGTGGCTCGCGCTGAAGTGTGAGGGACTCTCGGTTTGAACCATAAGCGGTGAAAAACCTTCATTGCTCGCGCTTATCCCGCCGCTGTCTGTGGTGTCCTTTTTAGACGTATCCGTAGTGTCTTTCCTGTGTCTGGTCTCCGTTTTGTCTTCTTTCTCAAGGTTCCTTATACTAAAAATGGACTCGCTCGGCTTCCTTGAGTCGGGATAGTCGTCTTTCTTGTCCAGACTGGGTTTATCCTTTACTCGGTCCTCACACCTCGGGCTGAATGGAGAAGGCGGCTCGGCACCAGGGCTGTTCGATGCCGTACAACGATCGTCTTGTGGTTCAAGTTCTTGTTCACTGTCAGTACAGGTTTTATCATCTGTTATAAAGAGATAATAATCAGGTATTAGCTGAATGTTCGTTGGTTTAAATTTAAAATAATCGACAAAATGCTAGATCTATGTCACGCACAGACATTGGTATTCATAAAAAGAGCATCAATAATGTAAAGTAGAATAACAGTTGAAACAGCGGTGGTTAAAACATTCATAAGCACACACACACGCAATTGTGTAAGTGATTATTTTAAGTATACAGTCATGATTTAGTGTTAACATGCCTTAGACGTTTCCTTCCTACATGTCAGGCTAAGATCCCTATCGGAGCATTAACATAGGGCCTTTATATTGTATTTTAGTGAGGAAACTCTTTATGCTTTCCCAAAGTAAATATATAATTCAGTAATAAATGCACATTTATAATTGTAAAGTTTTTAGGCTATGCATTTCACCACAAATCGGTAATCTCAGATTTTCTGGTTTGAACTGTTATGTATTCGGAAAAAAAGTAATTGTTTGAAGAACAAGATAACAAATTTAACAAAAGTATTATAGACAATTCACTGCAAATAGCATTGTGATATTTGGTAACTTGCATCCTTTATGTTTTTCTCAAGTATTTTTACTTTCTAAATCTAGAATGTAGGCCATATCTGTCTAATGCCATTGCCCAACGTACAAATGCCATATATTTAAGCTTGTGAAAATAATTTTGATTTAGTCAGAAATATATGTTACCTCGGCTGATTCGACTGAACCTTAGCGGGCTGGATTTAGGTCCGATTGGGGAGTGCGAAGCATCTCTGCCGGCTGTTAGTTCGCTAGAGGAAGCATCAGAGTCACCCCCGTCTCGGTCAGCTTTGCATTGGTCTTCGTACATCCGCAGGGAGGGAAGGGTCAACTGTTTCCTAGAGTTGAACGGTTCCCTTTTAATAATAGTAGGCACATGTATTCAAATAAAGCATCCACACACCAGTAACATTACATAAGGGCAGCCATAGGCCAACACCAGAGTTAGGATAGCATGCAGATGTTGTCATTTTTACGTTGGGCATCATTAAAACATACAGGTTACAAAATATAATACATACATACCTTTTCTCTCTCCTTCCATTTCCAGTGTCTCTAAACCCTTTGGCAAAAGGGTTATTGTCAATTTTCAGCTGAGTAATCTGGACAGGAAATAGAAAATAATTGTCAGTTAAGGGCTCAACCATGACAATTATTTAATTTTTTTTCTCCATTTCATTTTTCCATTGTGCCCCGTTAAACACACCGATCAGAACACACTGGTGAAATAAAGCCCCGGTAGATCTTGCATTATTAATCGTGGTTTAATGACGAGGCGTTATTCTTACGAGCCCCCGGAGAAACATACTGTGACTTAATATTTCTCCAAACACTTTTTTTAGAGAGATGGGGGAGGTGAGTGGGGGCGACTTGAACAGATTACTATCCTTATCCATAATTAATAATGTGGTTTGGGTAATTGCTGCCTCATGCAAGACTTGCATGGAAACAATACTGCAAGGCTTCTATGGGCCTAAATGATTTGACTTGAATGGCATGGCATTTGAGCCACCCGAGTCACCAGAACCGCTGCACTCGCCGCTCGAGAGGCCGGTGTTTCCCCCCTCCTCACCTTGCACAACACTCTTGAGGAATTCGCAAAACGACCAACAAGGGAGTCGCTGTTCCCCTCGCCTAGCGTTAAGCATCTGTCACGCTTTGATCGCGCAGGCAACACCGGAGACTACGTAGCTTGCGGACAAACTGACCACTGACGAGGCTTAAAGTGCCTTCTAATCGATTGTGACTCTGCCATAAACTTTACGATAGCAACAAGACCACCAGCCCCCCCCCCCCCCCCCCCCCCCCCCCCCCCCCCCCCCCCCCCCCCCCCCCCCCCCCCCCCCCCGACAAGGCCGCCAATTAGACTTTGGCGGGGGTTTAAGATTAGACTGAAACTAAAATAAATTATCCTCATCAAATCTAAAAATTGCCAGCACACTACATACACAACACACAAAAATATAGGGGAATTGTAATCAACCGCAGCATATTTCCATTAGACACTAATCCTTCTACATATCAACCTACGTTTTCAAATACTTATTTTACTAGTCAAATACACGCCTACAATTATAGGTTAAATTGGTTACGTAAGGTGGTTAGTCATGAAATGGACAGGTGCATGTATGCCTAGAAAAACATACAGATAAAAAATCTTGCAACGAGTGAAATACATTTTCCGACTAGCAATTAAAGACCTACAGATTAGATACAACACTGCTAAAGGCCACCCAACAAATGTGTCCGATTTGTTTACAGCATAAATGTAAAAGAATAATCGATCCTTAAGTTAATCATTTGATTATAGAAAATCTTGGTCTTTATAATGACATTAGTCTATAGGCCCAACTTCGTATGGCTTTGTTATTTAATGGTTTCTAAAACAGTAATAAGACAAATGTATTTAATTATTGTACTGTATTATACATTTCATTGTGTATTTTGTCGGAATGCTTACCTTGTCATTTTGATAAGCTGTGACAGCGATGAAGTCTGTCTCTGGAAAGACATACGTCCTGAACGTGCTGTAGGGGAGCTTCAGGATATCGTTGGCTCTCACAATATGAAACCTGGGCTGATATTTGTGCATTGAATTAAGAATAGTCTGTGGATAGGAGAGAAAAACCTTTTCAGTTGTCTTTTCACCACCTGATGTTATATACAAAAAAATATATGATTTATTGAATACGTTGTTAAACATGTTATTATTTCATTTAATTCTAGGTAAACCTATCGTACTTGTTTACTACAGTGAGAATCCTAATAGGGCCTATACTGTATACTGAGGATACACCTATTCATATATATATATTTTAATGATAAACGTTGTATGTACTATTGGAGTCATGTTATTTATACTACTCCCGTTTGCTGGTTAATGAGTAGTTCTAGTTGAGAACATTAGCAACACAAACTGTACATAATATTACACAACTACTAACAAGATGATTTGACAAATCAATGGACCATAAATTTGGTGGCCTGTTGTACAAATGATGCTTAGACCTATATCAAAACACAGTGCAACATATTGCAAAAACGTCTGGATGTGACTGGCATTTAAATGGTACATTGTTACTGTCAGTGGGCTTAGTAGAATTGAAATCACGCTTTGATGCTGCCGTTTTTCTAGTGTGTGAGGTTTTCATAAAGTCCCTCCTCCTCATATCTATTTTTTCAGTGTAGGAAACCGCTCTTCACGTCATGGGCTGTTCGTGAAACATGTCTGCCGAATTTTACTCTTCTCGGTCTTCTAAAATCGATTTCTGATTGTTTATCTGATTGTCATAATCTCATATAGCCTACTCAAGAACGCCCTTTTCTTATGCGAGGCTTTTCTTTAATCGCAAATCAAATCCCACAATATTTCTCAAAATGTACGTACTACTAAGTGTGTAAGTGTGCAAATACGTTATATTACATTTTAAAAAGTTTAATAATTTTTTTCAACACTGAGTTGCACTAGCGATATTGGGTTGAACTTGCATGTCTATATTTGCGACAGCTTGACAGTAATAACTCAATTATTGTTCTTTGGTATTAAAGAACTATACACAAATCTCAAAAGATTAAACAGTATATCCGCTTTGTAACAATGTGTTAGTATAAAACAAACAATATTCCGAAGGCCTTTAAAACAAGTGTGATTAAATATATTTCTGAAATTGAAGTGCGTGTTTAATATATTAAAGTCAACATACAGTACTTACAAATCCATGCTTGTCCGAGATATTGTTGGTCAGCTTCAGTTTATGGAAAGCAACAGGCTTGGCCATCCACTGCTCTCCCGTAGCCGGACTATCCGGGTGAATGTACATTCTCTTAGGCATCTCGGGATCGGCCTTTCCCGCTACCATCCAGCGAGAATTGTGGAACTTGTAACGGCAGTCGTCCGCAGCGACAATATCCATTAACAGAATGTACTTTGCTTTTTTATCAAGCCCATTTATTCTGACTTTAAACGGAGGAAACATTCTCCTAGAAAAAACACACATGAGCCCAGTTAATTGAATGTAGTGTATACACAAATATTACATTTCATGTTACCAGTCATTTTTAAGAAACGTAGTAATGCTTTGTAAACACATCAATACTAAGCTATTTGATGTCGTTCGTCCTGGGAAAACGTTAACATAGTTTAATCAATAAACGTATTATAGTTATTGTCAAATTGGTTAATATTACTTAAAATAACTGTCATTTATTACAAAAGAAATATATCTAATAATATACATGAAGCTTAATCATTACCATGATATCATTTCCAAGCAAAACAATTCTAAGACAAAAAAATATTGTGTTCATTGTAACATTTAAGAATTTGTCTATTCGGCCAAGTGAAATATATTTGACACAATCATTTAAGTTAAATCACAATTCGCTATCTCAAGTGACAGTCTGTTTACGAAATCCAGAAGCTCAACTGTCATGACAGAATGCAGTTGGATAGATCATACTGGTCTCGTTTTGCAGACTAAAATGCCAGAGGAGGGTTTTCCCTCGTCAAGCAAGACTAAATGCCCAAACAATACTAAAAACGGCTCGGGTCAATGCATTCTATATTCTCAAAATAGTTAGAATATAATGCCAATAATTAGCTAATATTCTATTGAACTATTTTTTACAAAACAAGGCATTTTTTCCCTCCTTGATTAAACCAACTACTGAAACTAAATATCACAATAGCAGCCTAAAGGAAACGCTGTAGTCAATTTTAGGTTAAGCAATTCACTTGTTTGGACGACACATCTAGGCTATAAATGAAAGAACAGACAATAGACTATCAACTATCCAGCCAGTCTAGCCTACCGCATGGCTGACTATACTTTTCGGCTATAATCCTAAATGTCTCTACCTTCGAACTTTTTTCAATTTGCTGAAAGCTTGTTGCTCGTATACAAAATAAATTTGAACACAACGTACATCTGTAGCCAACAGTGTGGACATAGAGAAACAATGGCGATGTATGCAGAGCGCACGCTCACCTTCCAGATTTGGTAATGACCATCTCAGTTCCTATTTTGTGAAACTGGTCCCATAAATCCTTGGCCTCCAGTGTGACTTTTGGGTCGTCCTCCACCTCTTCCTCTGGCTCCAGGCTCTTCAGGCTGCGGAGATGAGCCGCCTGATGGTGGTGGCTGAGAGCCGGGTGGAGCCCCGCTTCCGCGGCTCCAACAAGATGGTCCGACATAGGCTTAGTGAGTGCCCCAGGAGGCAGTGTGAGCGTGGGGAAGAAAGAGGGCTGCGCCGCCGCTAGGAAAGCTGACATGGGGAAGTCGGTCGGACGGTGAGCGTGGAAAGGGTGATAAGCCATGGCAGTCCCTGTGAAAACTGGATCTCTCATCGGTGCATCCAAAAAAATCGAAGTGAAATTATGATATACAGTGATATTCCCCCCCTCGGCAAAAAAAACAGTAGGTCCGATATTTGAAGAAAAATGTGTGCTATAGGATACAGAAATAATTTCGAAAACGATGCCAGATATGAATTTACGCGTTGTGGGAGGTTATTAGCACATAAAAAGAGGAAATGATAGGAACTATAGGCTACTACACGTAAACTCGGGTTGCTAGTACCTCCACGAAGTGCAGTAATAATATCAGTCAGAGTGAGTGAAGTAGCCAGGCTTAGAGAGCAGAATCAGGATTTCCTTCTTCTCCACCCGTCGCTTCAAGGAAAATAAGACGTCTCTCTCAGAAGGCTGGAGCAATCATTCCACGCGGACACGGAGTTGAAATGGTTGTTAGATCTTTCCCTGTCCACTGTAGAACTGTGACTATCTCACATGTCCTTCCTGCCTCGATCCCTACACTAATGAACCAAGCCCCTGATTGCTGATTTTACGCTTTCTGGACCAATTGTGGGCCTCTATAGGCGTGGTTTTGACAGCTCCGGCCAAGCTCAATGAGAGGGGGATGGACAAGAAGGTGTCGGAAGCATTAGCAGTAAGAAAACATGTCAACAGAATAAAATATTAACCAATGACAGGAAAGCTCGGGAAATCCCACCCCCATCCCCAAGCCAAACACCGGGTCTGCCCTCAATTCTTGGCCGGTGGAGGCACCACTTCGGTCGGCTTGCGCATTTACCTATACTAGGACAAGGTAAAGAGCATTATGCTCTTTACCTTGTCCGGAGCATAACTCCAACCCAGAAACAGTGCCCGTAGATAGCCTACGTTAATTGCTTTATTGTGACTTTCATGAAGTAGCCTGAGAATTTACCTAAGGAAAACGATGGTTCTATTTCATGTGAAGATTATATTGTCTGTTTAGGTCATTTTTATTTTTGTTAAACATTACATATCTGGTTTTGTTTGTATTGAATTCCGCGTGCGGTTTTATCTGAAGTGTTAATCGTGGTTTGCCCATTCATAATAGCATAGGCTACAGCTATTCCCTCTCTGGTTATGCGTAATGATAGACCTAGGCAAATATTTTCTAGATGATAGTACCGTTTACAGCCACCCGTACCAGCGCGGTACGCTATCAGACTCAATATTTCAGAACTGTCAATGTCCGTGACTCGCTGCTGTTTTGTGAACGACTTAACGGGAAGGACAGCGGCTAATAAACCGGACATTGCCACTTTAAAAAACTGCCCGGGGTCATTCGAAAAGCGCAGAGCCAGATGCTGAGACCAAGCAAGAAGAAAGAAAACAGATGAATGAATTTCGAGAGAGAACGCGGTGAGTGCCTTCTTACAGCCCATACCGAAACTACATTTTTATTTTTTCTGAAGGGAAGCATATGTTATTCACTCGTTTTTGAGAAAATACATTATTGAAATTCATGATAACTGAAACGCAAAGTGATTTACTGAGCATTACATAATTGAGCGCGTTGTTTTATCTTATTGTAGAAATAACCGAACATTTAGCAATTTATATAGGTATTTTGTTGCTTTTATTTAAATTCGGACGTATTGCTTTCCTTTTTCACTGTTAACTGACAGCATTATTAAGATATATTGTCTGTACTCGTAGCGCGAGGCCTCAACGACGTCAACGACGCACATACAGTTTATTGGTTGTCTATGTAAAAACACATATATGTTATAGCCATAGAAAATTGCAACAACCTTCAAGGCGACTTAAAAACATGGACCTTTAAGAAATCGATTGTATGGACCTTCGGCTGATTTGGTTGGTTAAAGAGCATTTTGGCGCCAGTAGGCTGACACATCACAATAAGCAGTCTCTTGTCACTTCATATTTACCCTAGAATCTTCTCAGCTTCTCATCCCCCCAGTACCTTCGATGTTCACCACCAAGACGCAGCGTATCATTTTTGGTTTGAGAATACTCTTTCTGAGTGGGTTTAGGCTACTTCGCGTCAAAATTTGGAAATGCTGATTAACACAGAAGTCTTCCCAGATTTGATCTGGGTAAACGGGCATTGATCCAACGCTGCAGAAAAAACAGCAGATCCGCTCGAGCTCAATACCGAACATCGTCAAAAACGGAAACTAAAACTCATAGCCTAACCTTCAGAATGAGTTCGTCAGTAATAAACCACACATTTTAGATTAACCCTTTCATCATCGGCTGAGTCGCTTTTTGTGTACGCCTGTATTGCTTCCGTATCACTCTCTGCACATCTCCATCGGTATCAGCGTCCGATGATATACAATATGATACATTCCCTCGCAAGTGCACGTTGAGAGTTCGAAAGACTGACATTAGACAAATAAAACGCGGAAAGAAAGCGATTGTAATCTGTGTACGTTTGTAAAGTGTACAGTGGGCGGGGGGGTGGTGGTTCTGGGGTTTGGGGGGGGGGGGG
>JACXGK010001758.1:0-11553 GCA_016801125.1 Novumbra hubbsi
TGTTGGAGAGAACAGAAACAGTCTATTTGGTGAATAATATAGTTTGAATAATGGCTCTAAAAAGATGAGGCATTTTGACTTTACTAATTTTTATCTGTAACAGCAGCCATTTGACAAAGATAATCTTATGGAAGCATCTTTGCATAATTTGTGTGTATTAGCAATGTGATATTCAGTTATTATATATCCATTCACAGAGTTCTATCCAGTTAAGGACATTTTAAAGAAAATCTAAATTCCAATGACAACATGGCCAAAAGTATACAACTGCAAGTGAACAACACACATAAATAAATATATATTTTTGAAACAGGTTTGCACACACTGCAGCAGGGATTTTTGTCCACTCCTCCATATAAACCTTCTCCAGATCCTTCAGGTTTCGGGGCTGTCGCTGGGCAATACAGACTTTCAGCTCCCTTTAAAGATTTTTTATTGGGTTCAGGTCTAGAAACTGGCTAGGTGACTCCAGGACCTTGAGATGCTTCTTAAGGAGACACTCTTTAGTTGCCCTGGCTGTGTGTTTCGGATCGTTGTCATGCTGGACGACCAAGCTCCGACCCATCTTTAATGCCATCTTACTGAGGGAAGGAGGTTGTTGGCCAAGATCTCGTGATACATGGCCCCATCCATTCTCCCCTCAATGCGGTGCAGTCATCCTGTCCCTTTTGCAGAAAAGCATCCCCAAAGAATGATGTTTCCACCTCCATGCTTCACGGTTGTGATGGTGTTTTTGGGATTATACTCCTTCTTCTTCCTCCAAACACAGCGAGTGGAATTTACACCAAAAAGCTCTATTTTTGTCTCATCAGACCACATGACCTTCTCCCATTCCTCCTCTGGATCATCCAGATGGTCATTGGCAAACTTCAGATGGGCCTGGATATGCGCTGGCTTGAGCAGAGGGACCTTGCGTGCACTGCAGGATTTTAATCCATGACGGCGTAGTGTGTTTCTAATGGTTTTCTTTGAGAAAACCATTACTTTCCTCATGATCATTGATGCCCCACGAGGTGAGATCTTGCATGGAGCCCCAGGCCGAGGGTGATTGACCGTCATCTTGAACTTCTTCCATTTTCTAATAATTGCTCTAACAGTTGTTGCCTTCTCACCAAGCTGCTTGCCTATTGTCCTGTAGCCCATCCCAGCCTTGTGCAGGTCTACAATTTTAGCCCTGATGTCCTTACACAGCTCTCTGGTCTTGGCCATTGTGGAGAGGTTGGAGTCTGTTTGTTTAAGTGTGTGAACAGGTGTCTTTTCTACAGGTAACAAGTTCAAACAGGTGCAGTTAATACAGGTAATGAGTGGAGAACAGGAGGGCTTCTTAAAAGCCATAGCTGTAGATATTTGAAAAAAGATATGCCCCTTATAGCATTGCAGTCTTTTCTGTTTATAGGCAGAGTAAAGGTCATGTTAGGGTCATGTTTCTAAATATCACAGCAGTTTCCTTTAATAACAAGAAAAGTGAAGGAAGGATAGTTTGAGATAGGTTTGTGGTACCATTGCCAATTTCTGTTAATTAGTTGTTTTTGTATTAAAATACAAAGGTAAGGACTTTAGTTCTTTCATAGATTTGTGCTTTTTACATCTGTGCATCAGAAAGTGAGAGAGACAAAGAGTCACAATGTGAGACACATAGTCTTCATGATACAAGAATTTGCTTGACATATCAAAAGAGGGAAACCTAGCAATAATTCTACAAAAGTGTACCACTAATTGGACCCTTCAAACGTCACATACAGTGCTCCAGAATCATTCACAACTTAACAAAAATGTAACACAATTATAAAGTTTTTTTTCAGATCTAATCTAACTTCATTCTTAATATACATATTTTTCAACGTTAGCAAATGTTTGCTACTCTAGGCTACAGGGCACTGCCGACAACAGGTTCAATATCCTGCCTTCTCATTACTCTACAATCAGAGCCAGCTGGAGACAATGTTAAGAGAATATAGCGTATTCATAATAAGATCTGATACATGCAATACATTTAGGTTTCTGTACCAATGCACCTTGCAACATAATATTATGAACCAAAACAAATCATAACTATAGAAAATGATATATGTAGATGTAAACAAGAATGAAATCACTATCTATCTCCTAGCCCTCACACACACAAACACTAAAACTGTCTTGTTATGCTGCACCTGCAAAATATATGGTTTAATTCATCCTCAATATCCAGAAAATCGCTAGCTCCAAAATGGCTGTCAGCGGTGAGAAAGTAGACCAGTAGAACGGGAAACTACAGGACGCTAGCTAGGAAGGTGCTCCTGAGAGGAAAACAGAGGCATACTGGTGGAAAAAGAAAGTCTACGGAGACTCAACAAATGTTGCTTTGAGCTGAAACGCCACAAAGCTGCTTACTCCCTGCCTTCCGTTGGTTATCCTTGCATTACATTGGTTCTGGAATAGAAGCAGGCCTTTTTATGGTAATGATGGCTTTAGGGAGCTGATGGTCCTGATTTTGGTAGACAGCTGCAACAGATTCCAAATGCAAAGCCTAGAATTAAGAGAAAACATTGACAACGCTCTGGTGCTTGCAAAATGTATTCAAAAACACTTGCCTAATAAGAGCCAACTGTCCAAATACTTTCCGAAACCTGAAATTGGGGATCTATGTAGAAAATTAACTATGTAAAATATATATAGCTGCTTTTTTAAAGTCTGTTTATATCATTTTAACACAAAGTGCTAGAATACAGAGCCAAACCTAAATGTTTCTGTCCAAATAGTTTTGGAGTTTGTACCATAGTACCAAAGGAGGAGCTAGGAATTCATAGGAATCTTAACAGAATAACTTAACGGTTCGTGAGACATTGAATGCTGATTGATACAGCCTGGACACGATCAATGGTTTGTTGGTTTCTTTCAGATTTTTACATGGTTCACTGTTGTTATGTGGATTTGTTTTAATATCGCAGTTGCCGGTTTATTATTGGCAATTGTGTTGTGACTCAGACATCAATGACAAAGCAAAACAACCTGACTTGGTAAAAATAAAGGCTGTAGCACTATTGGAGTTTTCTTTACATATTGTAGCATTCTGTAATTATGTTCATCCTACTCATAACACATTACATACCTGGTGCTAAATGACCAGAATCCTGACTGACACCAGTAATGTCTACACATAACACATTATATGCCTGGTGCTAAATGACCAGAATGCTGACTGGTACCAGTAATGTCTACTCATAACACATTATATACCTGGTGGTAAATGACCAGATTGCTGACTGGCACCAGTAATGTCTACTCATAACACATTATATACCTGGTGGGAAAAAGACAGAAGGCTAATTGGCACCAGTAATGGTATATCAAAATAGGTTTTTATTGTGCTAATCAAAATGGTAATCTGATACTAACAATGCACCACCTCAGAAGGTTGAGATAGACTATTGATGTAACGTGGCTACTGCCTGATCATTTTCTTCAAACACCTCTGGAGTTTGAGGTATATTATCGATAAACCATGGTTACTGACTGTTTTTATGCAGAATGCAACATTTGGCCATACCCCTTATGCCTTGTTAATAAAAAAAACAGTATTGCTACTGTTCCAGTTAGGCAGGACATAATGCACAGATCAAGTAGTCAGAAACATCCTTTTAATTGTTTGTTGTTTAACAAAGGGGTGCGAAAAACGTTAAACTAAGGAGTATCACAGCAGGCTAACGCCAAACAAATCAACTTAAACATGCTTGGGGAGCCCCAGGCACATAGAGAAGGCCAGAGGCCCCCAGCCAGGACCTGACAAGTATATTCTTATTATGCTATAAATGATACTTCTCTCCTTTTTGTAACATAACTGAGGTTAATTGTGTTATTAATGTGCATGTAATACCAAAGCTATACTTTTCCTGTTCTTGCATCAAAGGATGACATAAAGTGAAAATGTATCTGGGTCTTGTAAGGTATTCATTGATTCAATATTCCCTCTTCTTTAAAGCTTTGTGTACATTTTTTATTAGCCTTTCTTCAGCCTAAGTTCCAGAGCAATCTTTATTATTAGCATTTTGAAATATGATGCATAGAAATACCTTTCATTTTTCTTCTTAGTTATCTTGAGGGAATCAGTTGTACTGCTATAGAGAGTGAATCTATTTCCCATTGGTTGGTTAAGTAATATCTCCAATAATTCTGTAACAGGCTGAACGGCAAAACGTTATCTATCATTGTATGATGACCCTGCCGGTTTAAGTAACTATAACAAGCTGTAATTTACATGCCGATTAACTGTATAATTCATTGAAAAAAGTAATAATATAATTTTTTTTTTTTTTTTTATTACATCTAGCCATTACTCTATTACAATATTTATTGTCCATGGCCTACAGTACCAAGTAAACACAGGAGTGAGAGATTGCCCTGGAAAACCTGGATATCCTTCCGACCAACAGTTTTGTGTAAATACACAAAACTGTTGGTCTAAATACACTCTACACTCAGCAATGCTTGCCTCAGCACAACTCGAGAAGAAATGGAACATTAAGCTAATGGAAGCAAGCTGATAAAGCCATTGTTCAGCTCCCACTGTCCCAACAACACATAGGGAGACAATTACTGAAGAATAACCCCCTGCATCATTCAAAGTCAATTCTTACAGGCCTGAAAATAAAAGCTATGTTAATTCTTGTTGGCCAGGCCCCAAAAAACATCCAGGATTAGTTGAAGCTTGATGTAAAATTGTTCTCCCTACCATAATGCACTGTAGATGAAAATGCACTAGTACAATTGTGTCAAACATGATTTTGGCAAAAGGTTTGAAAGGACAAAGCCCAAACTGGCTACAGGATGTTGGATGCCCAAGTCTCATCGAAGCGCAAAGACAACAAAGGCTATCGTGTCTGGTCCAAACCGACTGGTCCACTGTGGCACAAGTCACCTGTCCACCATCGAAAGTGCCTACAAAGAGCACACGGGCAATGGAACTGCACTTTGGAGTATCTTAATTATGTGATTTCAATAAACCAAAAAAGTCTTTTTTTTTTTCAAAAACACTGACATTTCTAAGTGACACAAATCTTTTGAACGGTTGTGTATAGCATATTTAAATAGCTTGTCAATGTGTAACTAAACTAAGCGTGTTGAAATAGCAGGATCAGATCATTGTTAGAAAATGTTCCAAGGACCACTGTAATTAAACATTTATGTGTAACTTTTACAGGTTTTATATCATGCAGTATTCATGTTCATATAATTATCTACATAATGTTGCTGACATTATGTAGTTCCATTTTGTCAGTCACATAACAACACAATGTAGGTGGATGGTCAAATTTGATAGTACTTTATATGGTGTGCTCTGTAATTATTTGCACCTTGAGAAAACATGACAGAAAATCCAATGTATACTGTCATTATTGTTCTTCCGCTTGATTTAACACTCAAAATAAGAGAGAAATTCAACCTTTGAGTTAAAATTGGTAAAAGAAAAATCTAATTATTAGTAAAACAATTCTAAATAAAATCTGAAACATTTCATCAAATGACTTGTATGTAGAACTTTGTGGACTTTCCTCTTCCAAAGTTAACAACACCGAGTCTCCCATGATGGTTAGTCAGATGACCTAAAGCAATGGTCCTGAGACCATATATCCATAAAGGGTCTGGGAATGTTATTTAATGTCTTTAATTCATTCCATTGTATTTCATGTAGCCAGAATTTGCAGATTTATTTTGCAAAAAATCCTTGTACTAACCGGAGTTGATGATGTCATGGAAAAGTGTCCTTGGCCTTTGGAAGCCAAACAACCCAGACCACCATATTCGCCACACTAATTTACAAACGAATGTGTTTGCATGTTCATGTTTGTTTTCATGCCAAACCCACCCAACGTGGCCAACAACCTCTATTTCTGTCTCATCTGAAACTGGTTCAGGTCAAGGTTCCAATGTCGTTTCACAAAATCAAGACGCTGACATTTTTGTCCAGAGCTTTTCTTCTGGCAGAGTCCAACTAACTTCTGACATGGAGGTGCCAACTTAAATGGCTAGACAGCAAAAAGGCAGAGTCTTGTGCTTGGTGTTTGTTATGATTGGAACCTGGTTCCATAGTCAGATTTCTTGTCTTCCTGAGAGTAGAGGCAGTAGAGACAGCTTGTTGACATGAGGGCAGTGTCTAATTTTAGTTTTATTCTTCAATTAGACACCACCATCCTCTCTACTGTGAGTGGGGGGCAAAATACACTTGGGTTCTCTTCCAGGCAATTTCTTCACAGCTCCAATGTTCTCGGTATCATGATTCAGGTCTGTAGAATTTATCGAAGCAACATGTTATTCAAATCGTTATTGGGTCACTGTACTTTTTTCCTTGTAATGGAATTTGTATGTGGATGCACAACATTTATCAAAGCTAACATAGTGCTTGTTAGCTTAAATGTTTTTTGTATATATTCTTGGAGACTTATTTCTCATTGAGCCTGTGTCAATAATCATTCTGCCCACTTGTCTGTTGAAGTCAACAGCATCTGTACAAAATACCCTTTACCTGTCTCTGTTGGATGGAACGAGACATATTCAGAATACTTCAAACAATCTTTCACCCATTTTTCATCACCTTTTCTTTTTCATATGCATTTTCTAACTCATTAGATTTCTGCATGTATTTATTTTAGCTGTGTTCATGTTACACTTATCCATCCTAAAAGTTCCACAGACATTGTAATCGTGGTGAGTATGACGTAAGGAAAAGTACACAGCTTCAATCTGGACCAAAGACATAAACATATTTATTTTTTAAGTTTAATTTTAATTTTAAGTTTAATGCAAATTAAAAAAATATGCATAAAACTAGGCTGGTACACAACAAGCACTTTAGATCAGCAGTTCTTTATCACTGTTTAGGCCCAATTATTACAGATGTATAGATGGGCCATTACATCCAAATGGGCCTAAATAATTTATAATTACCATTTGTGGCTGTGTTCACCATAGCTCTCATATTATTCCCACTCTGTCAAGCAGGCAAAACGTATAATCAGTTGCTGTATGCAGGTGTAATAGGTGCACTGGGACACTGGCTATGTTTTGGGTTGTTGTCTTGAATGTTGTACATTGATCATTGTATATGATGGCCTCCAAACACCTGGAATGTTCTACCTGGTCCATCTAGTTCTGTTCATTTTTTTTTCTTAAAAATAAGACATCTTCATAATGTATTATGGTAATTACAGAATGGCTACCCAATAAAGCAAACCTCTTAATCATGATAATTTTCTGCAACAGAGGGCTTCCTTGGTCTACAAGATAATTTGATATTACTGAGCTAACTATTCTTACTGAGCTTTCATTCTTGTATTTGATTGACCAAACAGTAGATTTTTTTTTATAACTAAAATACAGTGCTCTCCACAAATATTGGCACCCCTTGTAAAGATTAATAAAAAAAGGTGATTTAAAATTTGGTGAACAAGCCTATTGTCGCAAAACATCCAACCTTCAGATGAAGCAAATATATTGTGAGAAAAAATAATCTGTCATCAAGAAATTATTATTTCTAACAAACACACATGTGCCACAATTATGGGCAATCCAATAAATTATTATGATATAAATGTAACTTTTTTCCATTTAGTTTTTTTTGTAAGTTAATCAGAGTGTTTCAGCATTAATTCTATTCACCCTATTCATTGCTCTGTATTTTACAACCTTGTTAGATGTTACAGGAGAATTCTATTAATCTGCTTCACCAAAAAGGGCATTGTCCGTGAACACGTTTCTAAAACATATTCACCTGCCAAATAAAAGAGAGCTGTGAAGCCAATTGTCCATACACTTTTGTTACACTTAAAAGGGGTTCTATGTACAAAATGTGCTCTTAGCTCTAAATGCAAAACACCATCAAATGAATGCTGACGGTTGGTACATCCACCCCATAATCATTGTATCCTTGTAAATCCAAGTTACTGGAGTCAAAATGTCTGTCACTGTCTAAATACTTGTGGACTGCACTGCATATAGAACAATCAGTAAAGGGTTTTGCAACAAAGCAAAATAGCCCTTTTAGAGACTACTATATATCACAGTCTTTCCTTTAACTGGATTGACATGTTGAAAGTAATGGCAGAGCACAGACGACGTTTGGCATTGTATACTGCTTGACATTGTATGTTTGCTTGACATTGTATTTTGCTTTTGCTTTGATTCCATGGAAATGCTACTTACTTATTTCCCCCAAAAACTCAGTGGTCCCTCATCACATTCATTAACTTCTGAAGGTGATATTCAGTTGGCCATTTCTTATTCAAGACCTTCCAACTCCCTCTTTTATTCAAGGGGTTATCCTGGTGAGGGTGCAGTGACTGGTCCCAGTTGATCCAGAAAATGTATTAGCCATAGGGAAGTGACAGACTGACCCTGCTTGCAAATATGATAGATACACAGGACTAAAGAGACCACTCTGGCTGACACTAAAGACCCAGTGGCTGAACCTTTTGACTCTGGGGTTAAAGTGCAGGCCTCAGAATAGAAAGGCCAATCCAGCTTCATTGATATGTCAGTCTCTACAATCTGTCAACATGAAGTACTGCTTTGTCCTTAGGCAACTCTGTTTCAGGACTATGTTGAAAGTGACTGACCTCATAGGGCCTCTGTGAAGCAACTTGCTGGAAGGAACCAGACTGCTTCCTATAAACCACCTTTATGATCCCATAGGGCAGGTACCATTTTAGTTGTAATAATAAATAATAATAAATGCGTTTTGGAAGGTTGGGTTACCTTGGTTTTGAGAGTTTCAAAGTTGTAAAGGTAATTAAAAAAATAACTGACCCAAGATCTGAGAAGACACAATTTCCTCTTGTGAGACTTTATTCATTCATCTTAGTTACTTTGAAGGAGTTCCGAAAAAAATATATAAGACACACTATACTCACTGTTGACATAGGCACAGTAGGGAATTGGCCTCCTGACTCCTGTGCTTTGTTGAAAGAAATAACAAACAAGCTGACATCTGTATAACAAATGAGCTAAATTGACTGAACGCAATTATCATAATTTGAAGTAAATGCAGAAGATTAGCTCTTTGAACCACACATCAATATCCATTCATTCATTATTCCAAAACATCTAAAAAAATCAATTCATATTTTTTACCTTTATACACTAAACTGAGCACATTACAACACCTTTCTCCATCAAGTCTTGATGGAGCCTTATATTGACTCATGGATGGGTTTAATTTGGCTTTGAGATGCCCATCTTTGGCAACGTTTCCCACACAACATATATCATTTGAAATCTACCATGGAAAGTTTTTGACACCTTTTAGTTTATGTGTGTAACTTTGTGGTGAAGGAAATAACCTATGTGGTCTACAGCAATAACCTATTTTGTAGTTTTCTAAAAGTTTCGAAATAATATTAGGTTAGACATGGCATATTTGCTTAGTGTGCGGCCAGGCAAGATGTCATGCATAGGTAATTCATTGTGCATAATATAGGCTGTTCATTATAGAGATGACATTTGCATTTAGTCCCTCTCTATCATAGAAGGCAATAAAAATAGACACTTTAGCTGTCTCTACGCATTGCACCAGTGATGGAATGCTGCCGTTCCCCCTTGGCTGTGGGTACAGTATGACCTCTTTATGCTCAGTCCCTGTCACACCTCATATATCAGGTCCGTAAAGGTATCTTCTACATGTGTACAGTGTCACATGACACAGGCAGCGAGTTCTCTTCAGATAGCTTAACAGTACAGCGGCAATAAAAATATACTGGATATATTCAATTATATTCGATACCTAAAGGACAATTCCACTTTTGAACAACTTCATGTTCAACCTGAAAATACAACCCCATTTCCAAAAATGGGTTGCTTTCTAAGATGTATAGAAAAACCAGAATGCAATGCAAATCATGTTATACCTATATTCAATAGCAAATAGTACAAAGACAACTGATCAGTAGTTCAAACTGAAAAACATTATTGTTTTTTGAAAAACTTGTGTCCAGTTTGAATGATGCAAGCTCCACGTTTAAAAAGAGTCGGGACAGGGGCGTGTTTGCCACTGTGTTACATAACCTCTGCTTTTAACAATAAACCAATTTACCAATATTTTGATAAAAACTATTCATGTGAACAGCAATTGGTTGTATCAACTCTCTTCTCACATCACTTGCAAAACTGTGGTATGAATCAATATTCTAACGATTTGATATTTAAGTACTATACTTCTTTACAATACAATTTCATTCAGTTCGGGCCAATAGAGTTCAGTCTGGGCCAGAGGATCTCCAGTGATGCCAGTGAGAGAAAAAGTTAACGCTGCAACGTATTGACATGTGTTCTTATCATGGATTGATCCAAGTTAATTGAAACTTAAAAGAAATATCTCTACAATAATAACTACAAGTGCACAAAGAGAAGGCATTTAATAAGATTTCTTTTTTAATGGGGAACTACCCCTTGAATCACATGGTATCTTAATTAATTTCAGTAGTTCCTTTTACTGACTGGTCACAATGGGTTCCATGGCAGAATTCATTTGCAGTTCTCCAGCTCAGCGGCAACAGAGACATGCTCAGAACAACAGCTCTATCGTGAGGGCAAACAATAACACATCATTCTGCAGCAGAATTAAAAAATATATATATAAAAGAATGTTCAGGACTGATTGCTTATGATACTCAAGAACTAATTGTTGGTGCTTTGCAAACAATATATGCTTCTGTGACATTCAAGATGTCATAAGCAGTTCAGGATCTAGTATGTGCTGCAATAGGAGTTCACGTTTTTCTGACTCAATTGAATAGTTGACTGAACTAATTCAGAAGATCAGTAAGAATATTAGAAGTTTGTGTCTCTATGAGCCAGAAGAGCATGTAATAGATCTCTATAAAACCAGATCTTCTGAATTTAAACTTTTACTAACACACCTACACTGTTGTGCTCTAAGACAAATGCAAGCTACTTGAGTAATTGCAATGTAAGGGGTTATCTTCATAAAAAAATCATAAAGACATATAGCATATTGATAGTTCCAGATGTTTTCTTGACCTTTTCTATATCTCTCATACAGACGTCAAAACAGTTAAATAAAGCTCACAGTAATGAATCTCATTACCATGGAGAACACCCTATTTTTTTCACTTTTGCCTAAATTCTCACAAAGTATGGATTTAAAGCCAATTAATTACATGGTGGTTAATGGAAATATTTGTATTACATATGTACTCAGATCAAAGAAAGTAAAAGGTTCATCTTCCAACCGGACAACGACCCTAAGCATGCAGCCAAGATAACAAAGGAGTAGCTTCGGGGAAAACTCTGAATGTTCTTGAGTGGCCCAGCAAGAGCCTATGCTTGAACCCAATTTAACATCTCTGGAGACATCTGAAAATGGCTGTGTATTGACACTCCCCATCCAACCTGAAGGAGCTTGAGTAGTCCTGTGCAGCCCAAAAACATTGCTTCCAAAGTCTGTGAATACTTATGTACATGTTTATATTTTTTTATTATTAATTTTTGCAAATCTACAAAAAATATTAAACAACATTTTTCATGGGGTATTTTGTGTAGGATTTTGAGAAGAAAAAAAAT
>JACXGK010001758.1:11653-35417 GCA_016801125.1 Novumbra hubbsi
TTAGTTTGAATCGACAAGGTGGTGTCAAAAACCAGGAAGCTAAGTAGGGTTGGTGATTATTGACGAGGGACAGGTGTGAGTCGTTGAGTGTGTGATTGGTGACTGGATGGTTTGGTACAGTGATGAGCACATCGCTCAAAGCCCCCAGGGGGCGAAGCAGAGGCGGAAAACGAGTCAAGTCAGGGGAAACCCTGACAAATCCCTACTGAAATAAGGCTGTAACATAACAAAATGTGGAAGTGTGAAGCGCTGTGAATACTTTCCGGATGCACTGTATTGTCCTGTCAGCCCCCAAGTGTGAGAAAGACAGTTCCTTCCCAAAGATCTTCCCAGAAGTCTTTTTTGCAAACTTCATCATTGTTCTTTGCAGCATGATCAGCACAACATGCTGTTACAAATGCAAAAAGGACATACAGCTGTGGCCAGACGTTTTGACATTGACACACATCATTTTCACACAGTCTGCTGCCTCAGTTTTTATGATGGCAATTTGCATAGATTCCAGACTGTCATGAAGAGTGATCAGATGAATTGCAATTATGTCCCTCTTTTCCCACTGCATTTCAGCCGGGCCATCATGTCAGTGATCCTCTCGTTAACACATGTGGGAGTGTTGATTGATGCTGATTGAGTTAGAATAACAGACTAGCTTTAAACACTTTAAAAGGTGGGTGGG
This sequence comes from Novumbra hubbsi, assembly GCA_016801125.1. Taxonomy (NCBI): domain Eukaryota; kingdom Metazoa; phylum Chordata; class Actinopteri; order Esociformes; family Umbridae; genus Novumbra; species Novumbra hubbsi. The sequence continues at coordinate 12,330 of JACXGK010001758.1, forward strand.
GCTTCAAATCATTGTTCTTTCTCTGTTATCCTTGGTTACCTGGAAAAAAACACATGCAGTCATCATTGCTTTGCACAAAAAGGGCTTCACAAGCAAACATATTGCTGCTAGTTAGATGCATCTACTGTACATCTACCATTTATTTTATAATCAAGAACTTCAAGGTTCGATTGTTGTGAAGAAAGCTTCAGGGTGCCCAAGAGTCCAGCAAGTGCCAGGACCGTCTTCTTAAGTTGATTCAGCTGTGGGATCGAGGCACCACCAGTGCCAAGCTTGCTCAGGAATGACAGCAGGCAGGTGTGAGAGGTTTTAATTTTGATTTCAATAACAACAATAAGTAAAATCAATGAATACATTAAGTAAGTAAAACATTATCTAGTACAACTGTACAATGAAATACATTGTTATAAAATGTTTCTGGATTGATGTTATTGAAAAAGGAATCTGAATCAGCTTTTTACCAAGTTGGTTTAGCCAAACAAGGAATTTGCTATGGGACAATGGTGCACTACCTGGAAAGACAAATGTAGGTAAAAATAAAAATAGTAATGGTGTAATTTGTCAATTCGTAATAAGTGGGTTATGGTTGGTGGAAAATATAATCCCAGGTTTGACCCCTTTTACCAAAACATAGGTTAACGTTTTCGCCTCTGGAGATTATGTAATGTATGGTCTGTAAATGCATGAAAACTATTAAGGTATGTTATGCATGAGAACGGTTTAGCACTGGACGTCCGAACACACAGAGCAACATTTTCTGAAGGTCCCGGAAATCCCGGTTGTGCCTCAAGGCGCTGGCCCCGTGGAGGGATCATTAACTATTGTCGTTGGGTGTCCCAATGGGCAGAGTCATGTCACGTAAGTGATGAAGACAGGCGAGCCCCTTGGGGTTTTGCAGAACTCTGCAGCAGAGATTCCTTAAAGGGAGTTAAGCACAATGTATATTCAGTGCCTTCGAAAACGTTTTTAGACATTCTGTTTTCTTCACATTAGTCATTAAATTTTTTTTTTTTTCATCTACACAAAATACTCTTTAATGACTAAGCAAAAACAAAGGGTTCAAGTCTGGGCTTTGGCTTTGTCACTCAAGGTTTTTTGCCCACCTGTCTTGGGCTGCATTACATTCCATCAATGTCCAGCTGCATAACAAAGAGCTGTCTAATGTGTTCCGAGGCATTTGGCCAGACAAGATAACTGGCCTAGATGTTATGATCGGACAAGGTGTTTCTGTACACTGTACTCTAGAATGTTGCTTCAGGACCACTGAGAGCACACCCCAAGAGATTAAGAGTATGTTCCTGAAGAAAAGTGCAGTGGCAGCCATACAGTTTCAGTGGCAGCCATACATGTCCAAGACATAACACTCTATTCAGCTTACTTCACAAATGAGATGGTAGTTCAGTTCCATTTTTTAATTCATTTTCTTTCCTCTTGCCATCAAACTGGTACTTATTATTAACATTCTCAGCTATCCAGAAGAACCTTTCCCAGAACACTGAACTCTTTTAGGCTAATGCCTATTTTTCAGGTTAACCCTTTACACCCCAGTTGAACTCCAGAATGCTGCTGTAAATTCTATTTCTGTAAAATCATATTTTCTCACACATTTTAAACAAATACATTTAGCACAAAATTAAGAACAAATTAAAAATACAAGTTAACTTTGTTTTAAAGAGCTCATCCTCATCTTTAATTTGACACCATACTTGTAACTTTAAATAATATATATTGTTTTCTAAATGCCTCACTCGTTCTCCTCCACTTCCTCTGTGAATGCATTACACATTTGCTACAACACAATTTGTCCAATAAACTCATAGAACCAGAAAGTAAGCTAGCAAAAATGTGCAGTCTACACATCTAACGGAATCATAACAATGTAATCATAAGTCTCACAAAGCACAACGCATTATAGTTTGTGTAGAATATAAGTGAAAGTTTGTCATATTTCGGGAGATTCAGGACATCATGAACAAGTGACGACGTTGTCAGCAAAGCATAACGTTACTGTCTCCAATCTTGGCTAGCTAGTGAAAGTGACACTTTGTTACTGCAAAGCCGAAACACATTTGTGAGCCAACAACATTTCTATTGTCAGATGGATGAACTAAACCGGACAATTAGTTGTCTAATTATCTATGGCAGTTTCCATTTCTAAATGAAATCAGGAGTAATGAAAAAAAAAACTACACAGCTAAATACCCAGACTGGGGAAATAACCATGACAGCTCCACAGCTGAGCTGCTGAGCTCGCCTATCAAGATATTGTGACAGGTATGTTATTACCAACATTTCACATGTAAATCTGCAGTTTATTTTGTTACTCACCTTGACATCGTTATCTCTTTCAAAGAGCAAGGATATTTCGAACGTTGCACCACCAAGCAACACAGAAACAGGCTCCTCTAAGGCTGCTTTGGTGCAAGCATATTGAGTAAAGAAATGATAAAAACCAAAAAAGTGAAATGACAGCATATACTTTTTCTGGTGTCTTATTAACAACATCCACTGGACCACAGTTACAGGTTTTACTCAGGTAGATTTTGTGATATTTACACTATTTACTAACTATTATTGTTAAAGAAACCCTGCCATCAGCAGCCACTATGGGATTCTGAATGATGGCCGTCAACGGACGCTATAGGATCAAATGGGTTAAGAATTGTTTTCACACCATTAACCCATTAGTTATTAAATCCAAGTGCAGCAATACAGGGCAAGTTAATGTAATTATTTAAAATCAATAATGTATATTAAACCACAGTATATAATTTTATTCACACTGGTGCTGGTTCCAACTTGTTGAACCAAATGTTAATATTGTAGTTTTTAAACTGAAATCATATTTAGAAATGCAATTACTGTGGAACATCATTGCATGATCACTTAAAACATTATATGTGAAACATGTACCTATATTGCATATTGCAATAGAATTGACTAGATTGATTTTATTTGTCCTTTGCCTAACCGAAGTAAAACTCTGTGAATAATGGCATTGTTAGGATAAGAAGTCAATTCCAACATAGCAAATTGCTTTCCTTGCTTTTCTTTTTTTTCAATTAGTCACCCTACTCAGATCGCTGATGCATATAGTAAAATAAGCTTCAATGTATTATATTAGGCCAACAAAATAGAGAAACTGAAACTAATATTGCCATATTTATCTGAAGTTTGGGGCTGCGTTTAAAAAGGCAATGAATGGTCTATAAGCTAACTAGACAGAAGTGACTAGAGTTCACCTTACTTGTCCTTGCTTTTTAAATTTGCTTTGCTGTGAATAAGCCACCTTTCTTTTGTTAGCTAGCCAATGTGCATTCTTAGCTTACCTTGCAGTCAGTTCTGGTGCCTACAGCCTCCATCTCCTTTTGAACACACAGTCTTTCACTCATTCACATACATAATGTCTGCCCCTGACACGTACAGGTTGAAATGTTGATTGAGCGGTGAGAGGCGGACATTAGCTGGGAAGCAATTTAGCAGAGAAATGCTTATGTGGCAGAAATAAATAAATCTAGAACAGAAACATGTTGAGGCATGCATTACTCTTGACTGACATGTCATGGCAACATTCCCTGGCTTTAACATGTCACATTGCACTTCTTTATTATCTCATTTTGCAGATACTCTTTAGGAGCAAAAAGGAATGTCTTGATTAAGGACAGAACAATAGATTTTTCTTTATTGTGCCTGGTCTGGAACGAAATCTAGCAACCTTTCAGTTTCTGGTCAAAAGCTCTAAACACAGCTGCATCTGTTCCAGGTGGAAGAATGCACCCTTACTACTGTCCAAATAAAAGTGAATTAGCCTTTCAATAATGTGGCAATATTATAACATAATATGTTAATTACATTATACCTACCAGCCACATAATGTACTCTCACTTATGTGGCCAAACCAAAATCCTCAAGAGAAAATAATTAGTATGGCCAAAGCTGCTTATGCATTAGGAAAAGGCCAGAAACAAATGATGCTTCTCACAGAGGGCCGTACCAATTGTCAAGTCCATTTACAGCAGTATGAAGTACAACCTCCACCAACATCATGAACAAGCACACATGCCCTTGTTCACACAAATAGGCCATATATTATGTGTGAATAATCATGAACCTCCTTTAAATGTTTACTCGTGTTCTGATGTTATTCCTAATCTCTGTAATAAGCATTATTGCTCTAAAGATAATCACCCATTGGGAATGACGAAGGACATACTGAGTTTGAACTTCAATTTGATGAATAATCACATGCTTTTACTCTGGCCTAGGTGTGAAAACAATTAAGTCTAGAGCATCTTGTTAAATGAAAAGCATACATTATTGAATGTGTCCCTCACTTACAGTTCCTTGGTAGTATCAAACCAATCAATCCCTCTAACTGTAGAACACTGGATTATGACGGTTCCAAGAGGAGTGTGTACAAAGCACGTTTAACTGATCAGTGTTTTTCTATAAATAGAGTTGTGTTTTTTTGGAGTTGTGTATTCCATGCCACTACCCAATGGCAGCGTATTTAATGTTGGACTTGGACAAGAATTGCGGGCATCTGTAAACACATTGCCTTTGTAATTGCAACAGTTTTCTTTATGAAAAATGGAACAACTCCAAGTTGTACAAGCTTGCAGCTGGTAGGCAAAATGTGAAATAGCAGCACAGTCTAAATTGTTTGCAGGAACAGATTTTTACAATAAGAATATAAATTACGTATTCAGAAATACCAGAAGCTACTCGTCATGATTTCCACACAAAACATTAAACTTGACATGATATAGAACATTTAATAATATGTCCAGTAGAGAAGGATGAAAGACGAAACTACATACATTAAAAACAACATAAAAAAACACTGCTCTGTTTTTCCAGAGCTAATATAAATACAAATCATAGGTAGAAACAGCATTAGTTTATGAGAACGCTACAAAGATAGAACAATGTACAGTCTAAATGATAGGACAACCATTGCTTCATTGTAATTGTGGGGGCCCCTGGCCATCGTTGCACGCCCGGGGCTCACAGTCAGATGCCTCTAGCCATCTCTACAGTGACTGTTGGGTACTCCCCAATTGGGGTCCACTGCGGCCAGTTTCCCCTAATTCGGGAGCCTACTTAAATTGCAGTTATTTTGGATTATTGTTTGTGCCTTTGTGGCCTCTGTTACGGACAGTTTATTGTTTTCCTTTCATTCAAGTTCTAAGCAGAATCCTAAAATAAAGTATGGATTTCTCACCAGCTCTGCGCCTGTGTCCTAACTCCTGGCCAACTCGTGACAGAATAATCTACTAACAAAGGATGCAGCAGAGTTGGACGGTAGGGGAACTCCTTGAACCAAGTGGTGGGCCACCGATGACCCAGCCCAGTGACCCCCCCAGGACCCCAGTTTATTCGCAACTGTGGCGAGGAAGACGGAGGCGACACCAGCGATCCCTACAGAGTCCTGCACCGTGGCCTGCCTGAAAATGTAACACATACTGTTCGTGAAAAACAGCTCTGCATTCAACATGTGCCTGCTAAGCTTGTTTCTCAGCTCATGAGCCTGGGACTCCCTTTGCAATTGGATCCTGGACTTCCTGACATGCAGACCCCAGGTGGTGAGAATAGGCAACATCAACTCCTCTGCACTGACTCTGAGAATCGGCGCACCCCAGGGCTGCATACTCAGTCCCCTCCTGTACTCCCTGTTCAACCATGAATGCATGGTCGCATACAGCTCCAAAGTCATCCTTAAGTTTGAGCATGACACCACCATCCTGGGTCTCAACTCCAACAACAATGAAAGTCCTTGCAGATAGGAGGTAGGGACTACATGGTGCCAGGAAAACGACCTCTCTCAACGCCCGCAACACACAGATGATCGTGGACATAGAAATTGATGGAGCTAAAGTGGAGAGTCTCCAACACCAAGTTCCACCATGTGTTCATCAAAGATGGCAGTAAAAACTGCCCAGAAATGCATATACTTCCTGAGGAGATGTTTGCAAAAACTCCATTGAGAGCATCTTCTTTGGCTGCATTACTGCCTGGTACAGCAGTAATGCAGCATCGCAATAACCTCCAGAGGGCAAATGACGAATTCAGCGCATCATTGGTTGCAATCTCCCCTCTGTGCAAGGCATCAACCACTCACGATGCCATAGGAAAGCACATAACATTATAAAAGACTATTGCTGTGATCAGTTCACACTGCTGCCGTGGTAGACGTTACCGTAGCATCAGAGCATGCACTTCCAGACTCATAAACAGTTTTTCCCCCTATTTCATAAGGCCTCTTCATCAGCTATATTAAGCAATGATCATATTGATCATTTCAAAGGCTCTGATAACTTTCTATGTAATCTAGATTAGATATTTAAAAAATATTAGTTTTTCGGGCTCAACATTGACATGCTGTCTTTGTACTGTTTTTAATTAAATGTCTGGATTAAATGATTTGTACATCGTGGCATTCTATTTTTATTTGCATTTTACAATATTTTTGGGAACAGGGTTATAGATGAGGAATTCTATGAGTGTGGTGAGTGGATCAATAAATCTCTCTACGGCAGGCTGCGTATAGTGCAACTGATATCCATTGGAATTAATAAAACAAGCATAGAATACAAATTAAGAAGAAATATGTCTAATTATTTTACATATCATTTAACTGTCAAGTCGTAACCTCAAACAAACAAATGCATAAATATTCCCTTGTATCTAATATTTTCTGTGTGCCAGCTCAGACATAATATGGTTATACATAACTTAATGGGATTCCACTTACTTCCACTCATGGAGTCTGCATCGTTGTGCACTCACTGGAAAGGGCCATTGGAGTGTCGAATTAGCCCCTAAACTCTTGGTCATTTTAAGTCCCTCAGCTTTGGAAGACATATGCAAATATCATCTGTGATCATGCAAATGGAGTAGAGGGGAATGCCTCTTCTTTTGCTTAATGAGATGTGGTTTTACAGGTCTATAATGAAGTTATTTTTCTGGCAGTTAGCCGACTATCTTTGGTAGAGTGCTGAGTAACTAGCTAAACAACAGAAGTACACTAGTGACTGTAATATCCCACGCACCCAAATATTAAAAACATATTGATGCGTACTGATGGAAAAGTATCCAACTGACCTACAGTATATTGCTCACATGCAGAAATCTGTGATCGTCTGCCATAGACTACGAAATCTGAGGTGTTGTTTTCTGATATGCATGTCACAAACCTTTAAGATACGTGCATTGTATTCATATAACATTACAGTAACACATTTGTATCCCCAGAACGCAACACGTCATCAGGCCAAAAATACAGGCAACTCTCAAAGCTTTCGACACTGTTCACGAACCAATAGTCAAACTTTGGTTTCAAAGCACTAAGGATGGCAAACAAACAAACAGAAAAAGCAAAGGTTCAGCAGCAGTCATTATGCCACCCACCACAGTCACATTATTGACTGGTAAAATGGGAACAAAACTCCAACCGGGCTACTAAACGGCTCCACAATACACCTCTCAAGCCAAGATGGAATAATCAAATATAAAGTCTGAACGTTTCCAATGTGCGGTAAGGCTTACAAATCAACAAACAGTCCTGCAATATTTAACTCATGTTTGATCAAAGATTGCATGCACACAATTAATTCAGGGGACTATCACACCTTAGGGGAGTAAGTTTCAACCAATAACAGTTATTATTTTTTGTCTTACAGTGAACAGCACCGGATTGGTTAATATGGATAGCAAGGATCCGGACCCTAAGGCCTTAACCAAACATATGGCATAGATGCGTTGCCCCACTGTACCTTTCTCCAAAATCATCCCAATCCCTGTGTCACATCACAATGGAAATAATCTCACAGCATGGAGAGTCTGATTTGAGAGTGCGGATGTTTACTGATGTTACTGATGTAAAATGTAATCAGGTGCTTCAACTTTCTGATATTCCGTCTCATTGTAAATGAATAATCAGGGATCTAGCTAGCATAACATTAATAAAACTGAACACATTCCTCCCAAAATATACCCTTGATAACCGAGAAATGTTCCTCTCAAATATTAAATACATCTCTTTCATTACGGTCTAAACATTTGTTATGAATAAATTCAAATTTGTTTTTTAGCTTTCAATAAAATGTATTGTGCTTGCATATCCTGCAAGTTCTGCAACCCAGACCAGCGGATGAGTTGCAGTTGGAATGGGTTGCAATCCATTGGAATTCATTGATGCATTCTGTTTGCACAAGCCAAATCCAAATGTTTTCTAGGAAAATGACTATATCCAGTTTTAGAAGCGTGAGCTGAAATTACATGTACATCTTCAACCCTAACATGTAGTTGTTTTCAATTCAACATGGAATAAAAAGCAGCAAAATATAAACATGGGTTTTGTATATTATGTTACTGTTAACCCAGCTATAATTTTAGCTAGCAAGTCAACATCAATACTACAGTCCACAAAGAGTGGTCTAGCAGGTGGAGTGTGTTCCCTACAGCTGGATGTGTGACAAACCAATAGGCAAGATAAGGTATTACCTCTTTTTATGAAGCACATTTTTGTGATCCTATTTGTAGCCTATTTGTGATCTATGTTTTGCAGACAGTTATGTGAAAGGCTACTTTCTAAACTAGCATGGCCAGTTCAAACGTAAAAATAGACAAGCCCCAAGCATAAGCAGACAAACAGTAATTAGCACCTATCTAACTTTTGACTGTGAATATAGCTGCAGCATCTGTATATTGATGATAACGCTAGCGACAATACGGATGAGTGAGCTGCAATCAATTATTTCAATATTGTCATTGCAGTACAAGTGGCTGATATTCCTGGAAGATATACATTTCCTGTACTGCTAATAGGAACTGAGGAAATAGCAAAATGTCATTTATTAATGTATTTGATACCATATTGTCTGTCTTTGTGATTTTTCTTTCTCATAAACGCCTTATGACCTTTTGGTGCTTTTATAAACAGAACTAGCTTGACATATTTGGGAATCAATGCCGGTCCCTCACTCCCTTTTTGTTAAAGATCAAGTGATATGTCACATCATGCCCACAGCTGGCATGCAAGGTGAAGTGAACTGGTGAAAGAAAGCTCTGGATTATGGAGGATCTGAATTGCAAACTCCTTGCATCCTACCCTATCTTGTATTCACAATGCTATAATGTCCATATCATAATACATTTACTATACTTACCTATATATGTATTGCATTGCCTGTATTGCTATCATCATTTTTGTGGATATTAAAAATATCTGAACTCAAATAATGTGGTGTGTAGGCAAGACGTAGTCTCTTAATCTCACCCACAACTGGTGATGCAGCCTTCCTTTCTGCCCTACCAGTGCCTCTTATTTTTCTTCATCTGTTTCAAGGTCAGCGACGCTGTGTATTCAGCAATGCCTTTCTGCACACCAGTGTTGTAAAGATTGAAATGAGTATTTGTAGTGTTTCTGTCAGCTTGACAACAATCACACCACGGTCAATGTCTCTTAGCGAACATGCCTTCACAATTTTAATGGTTGGTTAAACAATTAAACCTCTTAAACATGCCAGCATGCTCTATATATTGAGTTGCAGACATGCAATTATCTGTTCAGGCTATTTGTATTAATTAGAAGGTGCATATAATAAAGTGTAAGTGTATTAGTGTTTTGAATCAGGCACTTAGTAAACTGGTTGTGCTGGCTGGAATATGAGCTGTCTACTTGGGGATACGGTCTTGCCAAAGGTCAGTTTATTGTCAACTATTTTACTGAGTTACTTAATCATCTGTGCTATTATGCTAAGCTACCCAAATGTGATTGCTTTTTCAGCTGATTGTTACTTCAGATCAGAGGGCTGAAATGAAGATATAGATGAAAGAAGTTATTTTAAAGTGTATCTAACGACACAATGTAAATAGTTAGAGAACAGGTTTACCCTCATGGCCGTTGGTCCCGACTGGGTGTGTAGCGGTTGACACATGTGGGATGGATGTACTGTGTATGTGGCTCTGTGTTGTCTGCCCCTGTATTCAAGATATTTGGTAGTTAAGGAAGGCCATACTGGTCTACACAATTCACACTGCTTTCATTGGCACAACTTTCTCAGGCTTTTACCTTGATCCCTCATGTTGCATCTAACTTGAAAGCTATCAAATGTGTACTGAGGCCCAGTCCTAAATGAGCCCTTATACCCTATGCTCTTGTAGATCTTAGAGGATTTTAGCTATCTTACCTGAATATTGTCGCATCAGGTTTAACCTTAAAGGGAATGCTTCATCGTTCACAAACTGATTTTGTCCTATTCTACTAAGGGATAAGCAACAAATCCTCCTTCAGGACATGACAGATAGCCTTGCAGAGTTCTGCAATGATTGCACAAACAGTTGAGAATGCCCTTACGGGCAAGCTATATGTTTATTGTGCGAATTAGGGGGTTATGTGCAAGTCATCAAATGTTACAAAAGATTATGTAATATATAGAAATTACTTTGAGACTAGACAAGAGACACACGTCCCATTTTATTGGTTGTTTGTGTTTCTCCTCCATATTAAAGTCAAAGCAGTTCCAAGCACTAGCAATGCATTCCACTGACATGTTAGGTTCTGCTGCAAAAATAGCTGTGGCTACCAGGCTAGCACGTGAGTTAACACTGGATTGGGAGTGATGGGCATCACTAGCTATATTCAGCTTGACTAAAATGTTCTTGCATGAAAGATAACTGAGGAGGAGATATTTACAGATATTGAACATATGCTCACAATGTGGACTTTCTCTCTGAGTGGGGCACAACAAAAGGTATCCGCTGTCTCAGAGGCCTGACCCACCTTTGTCCCACGCATGCACCATTAGCACGTGTGTCAACCAGACAGACCCCTTCAGGCTTGGTGAAATGGATTGTCCCCTCTCTCACACTTGCCAGCTGGTTCCATTGCCAAAGGCTTGGAACACAAGCTACAAGTGGACGCAAATTCAACACAGTCTATTATTTGCCACTACTTGGCACAACTCTTACTACTCAGCTAATCATAAACTTCCAGTGGGATAAGGTTAGGGTTAGGATTAGTGAAATTATTATTTGTGAAGGGCATTACATTTTCATTTCCTCATTGAGCGGAGTGAGATGTGTGTGTCGACCCACATTGCGTCAACATATTTAATTACATTCAGTTCTGTATGCCTGGGCTACAATGCCTGGGCTACAATGCCTGGGCTACAATGCCTGGGCTACAATGCCTGGGCTACAATGCCTGGGCTACAATGCCTGGGCTACAATGCCTGGGCAATGTCTGCCGTTCAGGTTCTTACATCCCATGTGGGTCTAGGCAATTGAATTATATGGGCAAAACACACAAGAGCTTCATTGAATTACAATCACATTGCAACGAACCCTAGAACAGTCATAAGGTGCATTCTCAAGAGGAAATCAATTACCGTGTTTACTTTCTCTCACCGAGTTAACATCTAAGGTGACCTTGTGGAGACTCACTCTGTTAACCAGGTACCCGCCATTCTATGTGGAATGATATCATTTAAATGGAAATGACTATTTTCTGCGTCTTAGTCAGGAGAGACTTGACTGAGTTAAGAGAAGCTATATGAGAAGCAGATCTAACTACTGTATCGTGAAGGACAAAAATTCATCAGCACAATCTTCAAATTTACTTGATGCCAATTTCAGAATTCATTTGAAACAAACACATTGTGTTTTAGAGACCTTAGCCAGTAGTAGAAAATATTCATCTGGTTTCATGCACTACAGTGATGTTCATTAATATCATAGTTGCTGTCATTGAAGAGGGTGAAAAAGTGCATTATGCTGACAGAGCCAGGACATAGGTGGTATCTGCTAGCAAGAGTGAAACCTTTCATTAGTGACGCATAGCATCATGGGAGCTGTTTAACTTGCAGGTGACACATTAACCTCAGTGCTTACTGGATCACAAATCTCCTGGTGCACCCCAACCTCAGCTTCATATCTCACAGGACTGTCACTGGAAATAGCAGAGTATTGGCAACCGTTATACAGTAATATATAAGCAAACCCTCTCCAGAATGGAAAGGGTACATTCTCAGTCTACAGCGTCTACAGTTGCAACCCAGTCTCAAAAGCAATGAATTAATGTCCTTGTGATTCCAAAATAACTACTGTAAAGTCGCACAGAAAATCAGCAACAAAAGAATGGAATATATCTGACTTCATATCCTTATTAAAGTGGTTGAGTATTTCAATAGCCCACAGACTAAGGGAACTGTGCTACAGGGTATTTGGACTCATTAATAATAATATTCACACTTGAGAGAAGCTTATAATAATGAAAACAATAGAGGTGTATTTTACACAAGGCTGTGGCCCTGCGTTCTTTCAAGGCAAAAAACACATCTAAGTAACACTTAAACAAACAAGCTCTGGGCATGACTGTCATGATGGTACAGATTCCTACCGCTCCCTCCAAGATGAAAGAGAATATTTTCCCAATTGGGAAAAAAATCTTTGATTAATGAGTGAATTAAATGCTGGTCTTTTATATATAGTAATCTGTGAAATAATTTGTTCTGTGTATTAATAAAACATGAATTAGCCACATCAAAAGGAAAGTCACATTGTAAATGATTAAACACATTCAAAAAATAATAAAACTGCATGAGCACGGGATAATGTCTGGTTAGGTTGTTTTGTCTAGTTTACCTCAAGGAGACCTAAAATGAGGAAGTGAAACAAAGCCATTGATAGCATTTGACATACACACTATATATACGATGCAAATTGTATTTACTGTTAACTACACAAAAATGCTCAGAGCATGTTCCTGATGAGATGACGAATAGTGTCCTGAGGGATCTCCTCCCAGACCTGGACCAGGGCATCAGTGAGCTCCTGGACAGTCTGTGGTGCTATTTGGCGACATTGAATAAATAATGTCCCACGGGCTGGTCAATGGCATTAGTGCCTTGATCATCCAGGAACTGCCTGGCCGTATGAGGCCGGGCATTGTCCTGCATCAGGAGGAACTTAGGGCCCACTGCACCAGCATAAGTTCTGACGATGGGTCTGAGGATTTCATCCTGGTACCTAACAGCAGTCAGGGTACCGTTGGCTAGCATGTGAAGGTCTGTGCGACCCTCCAAGGATATGCCTCCACAAGGCCATCACTGACCCACCGCCAAACCAGTCAGTCTGGATGATGTGGCAGGCAGCATTACTTTCACCACAAGGTCTCCAGACTCTTTCACGTCTGTCACGTGCTCAGTGTGAACCTGCTCTGTGAAGATAATAGGGTGCTAACGGCGAACATGAACCTCAAGATGCACAGTGCTGTGCCCCCAAATGCTGTGATTGAATCTGCGAACATGTATCATGCTCCTAGCGTATATGTCTAATGAGTATGTCTCAATTACCTACCAAAAGAAATGTAGAATGTAAGATTTGTATTTTTGTTACAAGAAAGGATAAGTCAAAATAATTAGTACTTGCTCCTCCAGAAGAGCAAATGGGTTCAAACTTCTATGTGGGGGGACCGTTTTAAAGGTTTCTTAACTGTATTTGGCTTTATCTAATAAAATAATTCCATAACATTCATGGTGTTCTTTTCAACAATGCATGCCCCAGATTCATACAAATATGATATTTATGAGCTCACCCATACCTCGCTATCAGCTGAAAACAAGTAGCTATTTGTTACATTGTTGTCAACTAATACTTGGTCCCCACACTTTGGATGTACTGACAAAGACCCTGTCACACTTATATTTTGGTGAAAAATGGGGACATCCTACAACACACCATCTGTGCTGTATTAAGGTGCTAGAGAGTGTCACGGTTGATAAAGCTGGTAACAGTGACACCCATGTCAAACTCCTGACTGGCTCTGGGTCGTGAGAGATTAAAAGAGTGATGGACTGTCACTCAGGCTCTCAGCATATGTTCTTTATAGGGCAAATCTCAGAGTAGGGGACAGGGCACAAAATACTCTTGGTTAAAGGCAAGTGACAATATGCCACATGCTTGAGAATTGCTCCGTATTTGAGATGGGAAAACCACACAATATATACTGCTCAAAAAAGGAAGGGAACACATAAATTACACATCTGGTCTCAATGAATGCCATATATTAGAGGTAAAAATCTTCACTGTACATTGTGTAATGCGTTGAGAAGAAAATGACGTAACAAAGGTCACTTCAAACTCCACCGTCAATCAAAGTAAACAGTTGAAATCATAGTCTTTTTTCCACTTGCGTGAATTTCATCACGGCAACTGTGACTCAGTAGTGTGAATGGCCCCCACGTGCCTGTATGCACTCCCAATTAGATTACTTTGATTAATATTATAATAAGTTGGTTTGCTTGAATGTATGCATGCATTTTTTATGGCTAGAAGATCCATAGACTATGTGTACTTTAAATACATATAGAAATGTATAGAAAAAAAAAATATATATATATATATATACATATTTAGTCTAAAGAAATAAAGGTTTCTGGTGTAAACACCACTGTTACGAACGCTAGACACAGTGTAAGAAGTTGCTACCAAAATGTTAAAGATTCGACATTGTCGTATTATAGACTACTTATATTTAAAGTCATTGGAAGGGCTTGGGACCAGACTACCACCCCAAACTACCAGCAAATGATCTAACGAATGCACAGTATGTTTTACTGGTAATACAATAAAGAACAAGGAAGCAGGCTGGTGCCTGGGTGCTGGACCGGCAGAAGGTTGGTACACAAGAACCGAATAGCCAGTAGAAGAAACACCAAAAGGAGTAATCCAGAAAACGGCGGTCAGAAAAAGCAACCACAGGTCAGGACTCTAAGAAGGATTTTCACACTCTCTAGGACAATGGAAAAACCAGGCGTCTATAGTTGCACTTATAACAAACAATACCTCCCAACGGCATTGAGGCCCACTGACTGGAAATAAATCGGGAACACAGAACAAACACAGGTGGTTAAAATTCAGGTGATTGCAACCTGAGAGGAGAGTTGCGTTTAGGGACACATGGCAATGGCTAGAGCCAGAACGGGAGATCGACCTCACAAGCAATTTCAATTTCCATTTATAACATGAGTTTGGTCATTTATTTATTTGGTTTGCTTCCAAAGGCCCTGGGAAGCTAGTTAGGGTATCTGGCATCAAGAAATCTTGCAAAGTCTGCTGGGAGGCTAAAACTGCGTCAATGTTGAATTGTCCAGCAGAACAATGATCTAAAGCATTACTCAAGCCATTTAAAGATGACTTCCAACAGAAACAAGCTTTTTGTATTAGCCATCACAGTCCACACTCCTAATTCCCTTTGGAAACCGGTCGCCAAAGATGCAGAGAAGAGGTCTGTGTAAAGGAATGGTCTCAGTATAAAAAACAATAACTTCACATAACTTTAATGGGGGACAATCATTTTGGAAGGCGCTATTCTTATCAATTAGAATGTTACCTTTACTTGTTGTCAATCCATGCAACCAAAAATAAATGTCTAGTCAACAGTAAAATTCTCATAATCTTGTGAGGTAATACAAATTGGATCTGTCCCTCACTACCAAATAAATGCTACAAAATGTATTTTATTTAGGGTCCATGAAGTTAGGCGAATCTATGCAACAGAAAATGCCCACGTATTTCTCTATTTTTAGGTGGATAAATATTAATTAGAATATTAAAATCAATATCTGAATTGAAGATTTCATCTGAACTATACTAAACATCACTAGCATCAGCTCCTTCACTCCACACTCTCAGGGCTGAGCATCTTAGTCTCCACAAACACTTGTATTGCGCCCTAACTGGTAATGTGTAGGGGATCTGTCTCTGCTCTGAAGTTTCTTGCTACCGGTGTCCCCCGGGGTGATGTTTTCTAGACCCTCTTCTCTCTAGCCACTATGTCATTTGGCTCCCTCATATTATCAAATGATCTCCTGTCATTGCTATATTACACTCAACTGCCTTCTGCTTTCACCATTTTGACCATTCCTTCCAGATTTCAAAGAACCACCAGTTATTAACTTCTCCGTAATACATGGAATAAATCAACTGGAGTGGTGTTATTTTCTTATTTTGGTAACTTCACAGATGCATTGTTGGATGTATTGTGTAGAATAAGTAGAGGAGGGGTGAGAGTATCTTTGCAGGTGTGTATGCCTTTGTAATAAGTAGAGGAGGGGTGAGAGTATCTTTGCAGGTGTGTATGCCTTTGTAATAAGTAGAGGAGGGGTGAGAGTATCTTTGCAGGTGTGTATGCCTTTGTAATAAGTAGAGGTTTGCCAATCCTGACACATCCCGCAAACATTAGACCCAGAGCAATAGAATTTGATGATAGATGTGTATTGGTGCTTTAATCATTTTGGGTTTGATGGATATTGTGGCAGAATCCTAAACCCTTTTCTATCATTATGTTTTAACATCCAGAAAGGTATATTCCTTATGTTTGTCATCTGGATCAGATTATCATAAATAATGAAGCAATGCAAATTCACTAAAGATCCAATAAGGCTTACTGTACCCTAACCTATAAAGATCCACGTATTCTACAAGTCCATACTTCAAGTGCATATTAACAGTAGATTATGTTTAGTTGACATAGAAATTATTCTGATTATTAAGGTTTTCCTGGGAGGAAAAAATAAAACTCTGAAAATATGTTCAACAACAGTTTACAAACAGTTCCGTGCCTTGTGGTAATGTCACCATTTTAATAGCACCCTTGAGAAAAACATATACCTGCTATCCAGCTTTCAAATGCACTGTAAGTTAAATAAGTCAACTTGGACTATCTTCCTAAAGTGAATGTGGTGTTCATCAGTAAAGTTCACAACTACTTGGTTTTACTGAGACTGAGCAGCTGGCATGTCTAATATCGAGTAGACGTGCACTGAAACAATTTCTTCCACTTGTATGCCATAAATGCACTTGGTTTCTACAACAATGACACATTAACAGACACACACTGACTGAGAATAACAAGTGAATTTGTTGAGTATTTGTATTTTTGTCAATGCAGCAGACAATAAAACAGTGGCAGACTAGATTAGTGTGAATTCAATTCAAATTTATTAAATAATATAGTGTGGGAATTTTTTTTATTGGTATGAAACAATTAGGTGATGTAATTTTATTCCCTCCAGTGGTACACTCCATTGTGGGCACAGAGAAATACATTTTATACATAACTTTTCAAAGGTATAATACTCCTGCATAATGTGCTTCACATCATTAGCAAGTTTACATGAAGTGTGTTATCCTTTAAAATCAATGCCTCTCTTACATATTGAGCTGGCTTTGAGTATACAGATTAATTCTATAGCAAAGAGACTTGATAGTTTATTTTGCATTCAACATGATTTAAATAATCGCAAAACATCTACATCCTGATGGCACACAAAAATGCATCCTCTAATAATGTTATAACTACTATCTGAGTCACACACACACAGACACACCTCTGTACTGGTATGGCAACCGTTGATATCCAAACTGTGTTTATTCTTATACTGCTGCCCTGGACTTATTCATTATTGTTGGGAGCCACTGGTTTACCAGTCAAATCAACAGCAGTGTTCCACCTCCATTACCCGGTCCAGGGTTGGTTAGCAGAGCTCCGATCTTTTTGCTCAAATACATTTAAATGAGATTAACAAAAAGCAGTGCAAAAAGGTAGACAATGTTTTATAAAGCCATTGGGAAAAGTTTAAATGATTAATTACATTGTTGATCAGTATTGTTGAGTTAAGCACAGAACAAAATACTTAGAAAGCACCGTTTGGAAAAACAAATGAGATTTTATTAGATCGGGTCATTTCCTGCAGATTTTATCTCCATTAAAATCATAAAGACCTGACATTTCTTGCTTTCCTTGTGAACAACTCATGCATGAATCTGAATCACCTAAAAAATGCCCTTTTCACACCCCCTCTGAGGGTATGTTAGATATATACAGTATATACAATTTGAGACGTCCTCTACCCACACAGGATCTCAGCCATTAAAATGACAGTTTCATTCTCATCTGTGGAGGAGGTAGCAAGCTGAATCCTGTCACCTAGTCGGAAAATCTTAGTTAAATGTGACTCTTGGCAGCTGCCTGGTCTAAAAATAAAGTTCAGCTTGTTTCCGGATTGTGAATATGAGATTGCCATATTGCTACCCCTACCCACAACAATTAATCAAGCCGAGCTGAGCTTTGCTCAAATGAAGTTTCCCTTTCCCCAGGTATCAAAATGGCTAAACCAATTGTTTGAAAATTGCCTGTTGTGAGATGGGCAAATCCCCACCACAGCAATTAAATGTGCTTTGAGAGCATAGCATGAATCATTCTGGGTTTTGAAATGCAACTGTGGCTTTCTACTCAGGAATGCACCTGGTGCCTTTATACCAGGGAAGACAGTCCTCCAACCATCACATGTAAAGGCTGTTTACTTCTGAGGGATATCCGTTTATGCTGCCAGCTGTAGTCCCTTGGAAATTGTCCTCCGATGAAACTAGAAAGCTCTATCCATGCTAATTATTTTCCCAACATGCCAAAAGAAAACAAGGCATGTGTTTACTGATAAATGGTTTTGGTGTACATGTTTCTTTTGATTGTAGTCAAGTGTAGCATTACTTATGTCGTTGGAATGTACCGTATCTCCTTCATCCTCTGACGTCCAGTATAGGTTACGATTGTGTTGTGTACAGCAGTGTCACGTCATAACGCTCACAAGGATCTGTATTTCATCGCAATACCCTTTAAATTCCTGACATTAACAAAACCCTCTTCTCCCCGTCAATGTTGTGTGGATTGCACAATCAATAACTCTTTTCAAGGGTAATAAATTAAAATTTTTATGGCTGGCTACTTCAGCTTGCTGAGGCAGTTACATTTTAATGGCCTCTTTGTCACCCACAGGGCCTGAAAAAAACGGAAGGAGATGTCTCCTCTTCACTAGACCTGTTCTCTATTGCACCTGTTACATGTGTAGGAATATTAAAAAGATGGATGCATGGCAAATTTGAGCTTTGGAAGGTCATGCATAACTATGGATGTCCACAAAGAATATCCTCCTAAATCGTTGACCCAGAACAAATACAACAAAAAAAAAAAACTGAAAAAGTATTATTTCAACATTTTGATTGATAGATTTTATTTGACCATTAAAAATACACAAATAATGTAAAACCCGGAAAATCCATACCATAAACTAGTATTTAAACACAATTCATTGTAAAGATTTGTTTCTATTGTATTCATCATGATACATCAAATCTATAAACATTCTAAAAGCATTAAATGGTCAAGATAAAACTTTGCATGGCCTTTTTCTATTGCCCGAGTAAAAGTACCCCCAAAAAATACTTGATTGAGTCTGAATTGCTGAGGTTTAGTGTTAATTCTAAAATGTGAAGGCAATGTTCCCTTGTTAGCGGAGACTGCATTCAAGGTAAACACTGTATATGTCTGGTCAATTGGAAATCACCTTCACATTGTTATCAGGCAATCTGTTTCACTTCAGCACTACAGATTGAATAGAGCACACAGTCCTTCCTCCATTATTCGACTTTTACCTCATTCTCTCTCCATCCACCTGTCTTTAAGCGTTATCTGTTTCCTCCTCAGCCTGAGAGGCTGGTAGATCTGCTGCTTGTTACCTCTACTGAGCTTGTTCCCACCGCTGTTGCTGGTGTCTGAGTTTGCAATGCGTTCACTTTGACCATCCTTTGGCTCTGGCCTCTGGTTGCTTTGTCTCTCAGATTCATTTCCACAGTTAATGTTTGTTTCAGGTGTTTATTTCTCTTATTGAAGGTCTTCAAGTTAGACACAATGGGGATGGAGCCTGATGCAAACCCAATAAGCTAACAGAGTCCGTGTTTCTTCCAGATGTTCCCTAACTCTTTTTTTTTTATACAGCCCTCTCTGCTTTGACTTTGGTCTTTGCATGATATGCTTAAATTGGTCTAAGTACTCAGACTAAAGTAGTAATTTTTTTAATTAGCAGAATAAAAAAATGTATTGAACCTGTGATAATTATTTGTTTATGTTTATCCCATTTTTCTCTGTGTTTTTATGATATCTGTTTCAAGGGCCCAGCTCCATCGCAATAACTTCCAGTGGACTTGATGTTGAGATTTTTGTTTTCCAAAGAAAATCCAATGGCATTCCTCAACCCAGAAATCTAAATTGGAATCCTCAAACATCAAGAGGTATCTGCCTTCTACCACAACTGAGTTGAATCACCAGAACAGAGAAAACACGTTCTATTAGTAACACCCTCAAACCAAGATGGTGCTGGCAAATTGTTCAGCCTTCCACTGACACAGCAAAAATGCAAGGCGGTGACCAAATCACCATTTAGTGGCCATCGCATACAACAATTTAAAAAGAGTTACAGTTCATAAAGGGAAATCAGTCAAATTAAATCTACACTGTAATCCATGGATACCCAAGACTGGAAAACAGATTTGTTGGTCAAGCGATTTGTTTGTCAACAACAATAAAAAGAACAGAAAAGAAAACATGAAATATCTCTGGCATTGTGTTCTGTGACATAACAACGTTAGAGTTTACAGGTTATTGACAATTCGGTACAACTGTTTTGCAGGGGGGCCTCAGGCAATCTTTTCCCGGAGAATACTCAACGTCAACATCTCCTGGATCTAAAATGAAGGTGCCCCTGGAGGTAGTTATCGCAAACCCGGTACATAATCGTCCCTGAATACGGCCATCACTCTCAGCGACATCTATCTTGTTCTTCAACCCACTTTGAAAAAAGGGTGTGCTAAGAGACAGGGTTGGGGTTAATGAGGAAGAATGGGAATTTAATACACTTCCTGATTTGACTGAAATTTCCCTAAACCCTGCTTAGAGATTTTTCACACCGGAGCCTCCGAATGGTGTAGCGGTGAAGTCAGAGAATATGTTGTCAATCATGTGGCGGAGCAGCCTGGAGGGCTCATTGTCGCGGTACAAATTGTCCAGGGTTCGCAGCTTAGATGTCTGATTAGAAAATGTAGCAAAAACGTCAAACCACATCAGCTAATGATTGAAAGGACTTTCGGTTTACAATAAGACCATGGGCCGCCAATATAGCAGAGGGTGAACCAATCGGTACAGTTGTCATGCTTAGTATTAGTCATTGCATTACTACACAGCAATCTATTACAATGTGAACCTGACTTAGTAGTGTTCTGTTTTCACCTACACTAATTCCATATCATTAATGCCATAGCTCAAATCCTGTGCGCAGAATTGTCCAGGGGTCACGCGGAAGACAGTAAAACTGGCTAGGACCATCCTGGATGGGGGGGTTAGTCATTAAAAGCACCTAAACAATGTTCAGAATATATATATAAAAAGACATTTGAACTTATTCTAATGGGTTATTACGCAGTTGAGCCCAGTATGATAAACAATGAACCATGTCGATAGGCAGCGCACATAACTAACGTAATCCTGGTTAACAGTGCTACTTCATCTATTAATGACCCATATAATTCTGCATAGCGTGTTGTTAGTTTAATACAGGGGCATTCAAATCTTAATCTACATGGTCTGGAGCCTGATCTTCCCTTCTACCTCATCATTAATTGCACACACCTGGTGTCCCAGGTCTAAGTAAGTCCCTGATTAAAGGGCTGCAATGATACAATTGCATCTGGCTCCAAGGATCAGTGTTGAACTGGCTTCAAGGGCCAGAGTTCAGGATGAGGGATCTACTACAATCTTACAACATGCAGTCTTTGAAACAACTATAAAAAAAATATTTACCATGTAGAAATTGTGTTAGTTCCCGTCACTATGGCTCTCTCGGTACTCAAGACATCTTTAAGGAAAACTTACAGTAAAATCTGATTATAATTAGGACTTATCAAATCATCTCATCAAATCACATCAGTGTAGGGAGGGAAGTTCACAATACAAATATGAGTGAACTGATTAGTACATGATTTGAAGTAACTGTTCAGTGACTTAAGATAAAAAGTTACTATTACACTAACCCTTACCCAAATTATAGCCAGTTTGAATAAACCGGTCATGTCAGAATAGATTTTTATTTTATTATGATTACAAAAGGAATAGTACATGCATGATAATGCCCATATACAAAGGTACCCTGAAGGAAAAACAGCATTGGGCTACATTGGTATTCTATGCGATCTTTTTAGCAATGAATAATGCCTACACTCTATCAAAACCTTAATAACACCACAACAACTACCATTATTACAATTCTAATTGAACAAAACCCAACTATTTTTCAACCATTAATAACTGTGTCTTTTTGGGGGTTGAGTTTGAGTTTATGTACTTACAGTTTCCTATTAAGTTCCAATTTGACCACCATTCACTGGGAAAGGGGCACGTGCAGGGTTTCCCTTGATACGTCTGGCCTCCGGAGATACTGTGGAGGTGGGAGATGCCGACCGTGTGAGCACTCTGTGGTTGAGTGCTCTAGTCCATTTTAATACTTTGATGTTTGTTGCTTTTTAGAGAGATAACATCAATGTTGTTCTTTTAGAAAGTCGTAATGCTGACTTTCCACCAGTTCAATAATACATTTACTAACAAGAAAAAAACATAAGATATTAATCATTCAGTGCAAAGCCATTTTGAAAATAAAAGAAATGCATCTGTTTGGAAAAAATCGGAGTGGATCCTGCATCAATGACTTTGAAGAATTTAATAAAAATATAAAGCATACAATATAAATGTGGTAATGGAAAACTTTCTTTGAAATGTACTATTTCAGCCTTATATCATTCTGAGCCCATCGGCCAATAACTATAAAACATTTCCCAAATGTTAGGGGGTAAAAGTTTACCACTAAGAACTTTTCAGAGGGGCCAGCAGGGGGAAATGAGTGCAGGAGAATATAACCTTTGTGGTAATTTATTATCTATGATCGGACTCCATATTTCTTTGAATACATACGCTATCATAAGCGACCATAAGGTGCATGTTCAGACTTTTAAACGTAGCTAGCCTTTGTCACCAAGTAAAATGCATTGATCATGTGTTTTAAGGGACTACAAAAATGCCGGAAAGATTGCTTTTCTTTGAGGCAAATAATGTAGATGAGATCCCCAAAATCTTTTAAATGTTATCTTAATTTGTTGCACTATATGCCTGCCTAGTCTTTCACAGAGTGGCTGACCCCT